>PVLA01018572.1:0-14212 GCA_004027455.1 Hydrochoerus hydrochaeris
CACAAAGGGATAGATCAACTAGACAGAAAATCAGCAAAGAAATTACAGAACTGAATCACACCTGTGAACAAATGGATTTGATAGATATATACAGAGTATTTCATCCCACAACATCAGAATATACATTCTTCTCAGCAGGACATGGGACATTCTCTAAAATAGACCATATACTAACCCACAGTACATATTTAAGTAAATGAAAAAGAAATTATCCCAAGCATGTTACTGAATCATAGCAACATGAAACTGGAAATCAATGATAAAAGTAACTGCAAAACCCCAAAATACATGGAAATTAAATAATACACACTTGAGCAACCAGTGGGTCACAGAGGAAATTAAAGAAGAAATTAAACTTTATCTACACGCAAGTGAAAATACAAATACAACTTATCTGTGGGATGCAATGAAAGCAGTCTTTAGAGGAAAATTTATGGCACTGAATTTCCAAATTAGGAAAACAGAAGGAACACAAATAACCCACCTGACATTACACCTCAAACATCTTGAAAAAGAAGAACAAGCCCAGCCCAAAGCCAACAGAAGGGAGGAAATTATAAAGATCAGAGCAAAAATTAATGCAATAGAGACTAAGAAAACAATACAAAGAATCAATGAATCAAAGAGTTGGTTCTTTGAAAGAATAAATAAAATCAATAAGCCACTAGCCAACCTAGTAAAAAAAGGAAAGAAAAGACTCAAATTCATGCAATGCAGAATGAAAAAGGTGAAATCACTACCGACCATGTGGAAATACAGAAGATCATTAACAACTATTTCAAAAACATCTAATCTCATAGGTTCAATAACACAGAAGAAATGGACAGATTCCTAGAAATATATGAACCAACAAAGCTGGATCAAGAAGATGTAAAACTGTTGAATAACCCAATTTCTGTTAATGAAATTGAAAATGCAATCAAGTACCTACCAACAAAGAAGAGCCCAGGCCCAGACAGATTCACTGTGGAATTCTACAAGAAATATGGAGAGGAAGCTTGCATCAGGCATAAGCTGTCTGGAACCTCCCCTGTGGGCCCTCCCTGCCACTGAGAACATCAAGGAAGCCCGTGCCATGTGTGAGTTGCCTGGAACCTCCCCCAAGGGCCTGCCCTGCCACCAGAAGATCAAGCAAGCCTGCCTCAGGCATAAGCTGCCTGGAACCTCCCCTATGGGTGCACACTGAGACCTGGAACATCTTAAAAGCTCGCCCTAGACTGAAAACTGCCCTGGACTGCTTCTTCTAGGCCTGCTCTCCCACCTGGAACATTGGAAGACCTCAGCAGGCTCCAGTCAGTGTGAAAAACTTTGGAAATTTGCGCCCAGGTGGCAAACCTTGGACTGTAGATTATTAACCATGTCAGTTTGTTGAGTATGCCCCTAAAATAGAGGTGTACAGTGGATAAATATAGCCAGTAGTAAAATCCCCTCCAACTAACTGTAAGACCTTGGTGAGTCTAAAAAGTGTGTGTGTGATCCCCTCCTAAACTTAGAAAACACGAGGCAGAGTGAAAATGACAAAATGAAAAAGTGAAATACAATCTCACACATATAGTTCACCAGAAGCAAATACAGGAGACACTGAAATAGAGGACCCCAAAAGGAACACACCAGGAATCTCTGAAAAGATAGTGAGTGAAAAAAACAACCAAACAAAAACTCCATCAGGCTATACAGGAAATCAAATTAGAAGTACTCTCCCATGTAAAGATAGAAATAACAAACTTAGTAAAGGAGCTGTTGAATGCAGCAAAAGAAGAAATAGAGAAAAATGTACATGAGCATGGGAAACTGATTGAAACCTTGAATAACAATATAGAGAACAAGCAGAATTCATGAAACAAACTCAAAAAGACATCCAAAATCAAAAAAAAATTATTGAAACCATGCAAAACCACCTAAAGGAAGCTGAGGATAGGATTTTGGACCTTGAGTACAGGATCACAATTAGTGATCAGGAATGGATATAGAACTTCTAAACATAACAAAGTAGCATGACATGACAATCCAGAAGCTTCAGGATGATGCCAAGAGCAACAATATAAGAAAAATGGGCATTAGCGATTATTCAGGAGGTCAGGCAAATGACATGCATAAAGTATTTTCAGAAATAATAGCAGAAAACTTCCCAAATATGGGAAAAGAATTGGATATGCAGATAAGTGAGGCATATAGAACACCAAACAATCACAATCAACATAAATCCACACACAGCACATAACAATTAAGATCTCAGACATACAGCATAAAAATAGAATATTAAAAGCTGTCAGAGAAAAGACACAACTCACCTATCAAGGAAAGCCCATTAGATTCATGGCAGACCTTTCAGCACAAATCCTCAAGTCAAGAAGAGCTTCAAGTGAGTTATTTCAAGCCCTGAAAGAAAAAACCTTCAACCCAGACTGATGTACCCAGCAAAACTTTCATTCAAATTTAATGGAGAAACAAGATATTTCCATGACAAAGAACAACTGAAGAAATTCACATCCACCAAACCAACCCTAGAAAGAGTACTGAAATACATACTAGACAGAGATAAAAATCACCACAATCCCCAAAACAACAACAGAAAGAAACCACCAGGTATGATAAGCAATTAAATAAGGGAAAAGCAGAAAAAAACAACAACTGCAACATGACATGGCAAAGCTGAGCCAGTACATATCAGTGATATCCATAAATATAAATGGCCTCAATTCACCTATAAAAAGAAATAGATTGATAGAATGGATCAAGAAACAGGACCCCACAATATGCTGTATAAAAAAAAAAAACACATCTGACCCAAAAGAAAACTCATAGATTAAAAGTCAAAGGGTGGAAAACAATATTCCATGCAACAGGAACCCAGAAAAAAGCAGGGGTAGCAATTCTATTTGCAGACAACATGAACTTCAAACCTAAAATGATTAAAATAGTTAGAGAATGTCACTACATACTTGTTAGTGGAAAAATTCAAGAGCAAGAACTAACAATTATAAATATATGTGTACCAAATACAGGAGCACCCAAATACGTAAGACAGACATTAATGGACATGAAAGAACAAATACACAAGAACACAATTATAACAGGAGATCTTAACAGCCTATTTTCACAAACAGATAGATCAACTAGACAAAAAGTCAGCAAAGAAATAACAGAATTGAATCATACCTGTGAGCAATTGGACTTAATAGACATTTACAGAGTGTTCCACTCACCGCATCAGAATACACATTCCTCTCAGCTGCACATGGGATAGTCTCCAAAATAGACCACATATTATCCCATAAAATATTCTTAAATAAATGCAAAGGTATTGAAATCATACCATGCATAATATCTGACCATAATGGACTGAAATTGGAAATTAATTGCAAAAGAAATTGTAAAACCTGCATAAATACATAGAAATTAAATAACCTTTTGAACAACTAGTGGGCTACAGATGAAATTAATGAAGAAATAAAACAATACCTACAATTCAACGAAAATATAGAAGCAACTTACTGTAATCTGTGGGATGCAATAAAAGTGGTCATAAGAGGGAAATATATAGCAATAAATTGTCATATCAAGAAAACAGAATGAGCACAAATAAACAACCTAATGCTCCATCTCAAGCATCTAGAAAAAGAAGAGGAAGCTAAAACCAAAGCTCATAGAAGAGAGGAAATGGTACAGATTAGAGCAGAAATCAATGCAACTGAAACTAAAAAATACAAAGAATTAATAAATCAAAAAGCTGGTTTTTTGAGAGAATAAATAAAATTGACAGACCCTAGCTAACCTTATCAAGAGAAACAAAGAAACAATCCATATTCACGTAATAAGAACTGAAAAGGGAGAAATTACTACATATCCCATGGAAATTCAAAAAATCATGAATACTTACTTTGAAAATCTCTACTTACATTGAGTGGAAAACACAGAGGAAATGGGCAGATTTCTAGAAACATATGAACTACCAAAGCTCAATAAAATTCTCAATAAAATATTTGCAAACAGGATGCAGCAAATCATCAAGAAGATCATAGAGCATGACCAAGTGGGATTCATCCCAGGCATGCAGGAATGGTCCAATATATATAAATAAATAAATGTAATCCACTACATCAATAGAGCCAAAAGTAAGAATCACATGATGATTTCTATAGATGCAGAAAAACCTTTTGATAAGATCCAACACCCATTCCTGATAAGAATCTTAAAGATAATTGGAATAGATGGTCTTTACCTCAAAAGATAAAAGGCCATCTTTGACAAACCAACAGCCAGTGTCATATTAAATTGCCAAAACTGACAGCCTTTACCTTGAAATAAGGCACAAGAATAGGATGTCCTTTGTCACTGCTACTATTCAACATACTACTGGAAATACTAGGCAGACCAATTAGACAACAGAGAGAAATAAAGGAGTAAAGACAGGAAAAGAAAAAGTTAAATTATCATTATTGGCTTACATGATACTCTACATAGAAGACCCCCAAACCTCCATTAAAAGACTCTTAGATATAATAAATTCAGCAATGTAGCTGGATACAAAGTCAATAGTCAAAAATCAAAAGCATTCCTTTACACTAACAATAAAATCACTGAGAGAGAAATAAGAGAAGCCACACAATTTACACTAGCATCCAAAAAATGAAATACTCAGGAATTAATCTAATGAAAGGTGTAAAAGAGTTGTACAGGGAAAATTATAATACCATGAAAAAGAAATTGAAGAGGACCTCAGTAAATGGAAAGACATCACCTTTCATGTTTAGGAAGAATAAATATTGTGAAAATGGCCATTCTCCCAAAATTTTTTATACAGAGTGAATGCAATTCCAATGAAAATACCACTAACATACCTCATAGATCTAGAGAAGTCACTCTTAAAATTCATCTGGAACCAGAAGAGACCTAGAATAGCAATGACAATTCTAAGCAACACAGCCAAGGCAGGATGCATCTCTATCCCTGACTTGAAGTTATGCTACAAAGCTACCATAATAAAATCAACAAGGTATTGGAATAAAAACAGACCTGAAAATCAGTGGAATAGACTAGAAGATACAACTAGGAAAACACTCATCCAACTTTTCTTTGATAATGGGGCCAAGCATGTTCACTGGAAGAATGATAGTCTCATTAATAAAACATGCTGGAAAAACTGGCTTTCCAAATGCCAAAGGCTACAATTAGACCCATGCCTATCACCATGTAATAAACTAAAGTCTAAATGGATCAAAGATCTATATATTAAAACAGAAACACTAAATCAGTTGGAAGACAAATTAGGCAAAAATCTTGAAAACATAGGAGTTGGTAGAGAATTCATGAACAAGAACCAAACTGCACAGAAAAAACTTCCCAGAATCAATAACTGGGATCATGTTTTATTAAAGGTTTTCTGCATGTCCAAAGAAATCTCCAGCAGAGTGAAAAGAAAAACCACACTGAGATACCATCTCACTCCAGAAAGAATGGCCAGGATCAACAAAACTACCAACAACAAATGCTGGGGAGGCTGTGGGGAATAAGGAACTCTTCTGCACTTTAGGTGGCAGTGTAGACTGGTGCATCCAGTGTAGAAGTCAATCTGGAGATTCCTCAAAAAGTTGTGGTTGGAGGTCCCATTTGACCCAGCTATTCCACTCTTATGCATATTCCCAGAAGAACTGAAATCATCATACCACAGTGATATATATGCACCCATGTTTATAGTGGGACAATTTGTAATAGCCATATCTTAGAACCAACCTAAGTGCCCATCAACCAAGGAATAGATAAAAAAAATTGTGGTACTTTTATTTAATGGAGTACTACTCAGCTATAAAGAATGATCACATTGAGATAGTTATAAATAAATGCATGCATCTTGAATGTATACTCATAAGTGAAATAAATGAAACTCACATGTATAAATACCTTATAGTCTCCCTAGTGTAAGAAATGGTAATAATACAGAAGATTTTATGGAAATTATGGTTGCATAAAATTGCTTTGATGTCTTATGTCTTCATTCATTGCTTAGAACGGTTTTATTCTGTTTTGTTTGATCTTACTATATGTGATCATATGAACAGTCATTTTTAAGACAAGACAATATGGCAGCCATTGTTGATTTGTTATCATCTTGCTCTGAAGTCCTACCATGCTCCTGTTTTTCTATTACCATTGGTTCTACCACGTTGTGTCTTATTGGACTTTAATATCTATGATAGTAAAAACAAAATTTTTATGGAAAATGAGTTATTATAGGAGCCATTGTTCATCTTTGGTTTTTTGGTTCAGAATGCCTTGGAATACTTCCATTCTCTTGAGTTGTTTTATTCTACTTTGTTATGTTTGACATTATTGTGTGTAAATCTAAACTCAACTGTTTCAAAGAAAGAGACTTTATAATAGCTACTGTTAATATCCAATTGTCTTGTTGTGAAGTGCTGTGTTGCTTACATTGTTCTGTTCTGATCTGCTTGGATCTGTCCTTTTTGTTTTATTCCCTTAAAATAAAATAAAACAAAATAAATCTGAGAGTAAAAAATCAATAATTATTTAGAAAATAATTCATTGAATATTCTTTTAGGAAGATAACATATTTTTATGTAGAAAACATGGGGATATTAGACAATCCTCAGTTATTTTTCATGCCAGATTTTCACTCTAGGTAGCACATTAAAATTATTTGTAAATCGAATAGAACACTATTTTAAATTCTTAATTCTTATTTAAAAGATGGAGAGAATTTTTCCCTATCAGAATTCTTGCCATTTATGTAATTCTGTGAAAATTCTTGTAAAACAAGACTAGAAATTAAAGACATAAATGTATTCCAACATTTCCATGTGAAAATCTTGTATTTATGACTTTGAGCACATTGACTCTGATAAATCACCAGAATATAAGACAAGCAGTAGAGGAGGACTCACAGAGTAGAAAACTTAAGTCTTGTAGTATTGTTTGACTTCATTTGTAAGGCAAGTGTATGAATATCCTATATGGAGTGTAAATCACTTTTTGAATCATATTACACTCAAAACAAACATGGGCCATTCTTTCCTGTGAGTGATTTTCTCTTGCACCAGGTAACTCCTCCATGCCAGTCTTCTACAGAAGAGGAAGTAGTATCAGATTAGATACAGAGGTGAGTAATAAGGCTCTTCTATCTGAGTCACAAGAAAGTGAAAACATCCCTTCTGGATCCCCCATCCCAAAGTTGCCAATGTACTAATGCTATTCCCTCCTCTGTTAGAGAATAATTGAGGAAAACCATAGAGTTTAAAATAGATTAATAAGATGACTGTATAAATTTACTTGGTGATTTTAATTTTCTTGTACCTCTGTACCTGTGATAGGTTTGATCAAACTGGCTGCTCAAATCTTCATGTGAACATAAGGCTTTTTCAGAGGTGGCTGAATCTAGAACATGTGATTTTGACATTAAGGTTATACACAAATAAAATCAGTTAATTGCTTGCTTTGGCATGGTTCTGGTTAAGATTAAGGATGTGAGTGATATACCTGCCCTGGGGTGTGTAACTTGCATACAATGCAAGAAACAGAAATTTTCATCTCTCCTTCCCCTGTATCTTTTGCTACTTTCCACTATCATGGGGTCTATTTAATTGGCCATCTGCCACTCCTCCTTGGAGTCAGTTGATTATGAACTAAAACCTCTGCAAACTAAGAGTTAAATACATCTTTCCTCCCTTAACTTGTGGGTGTATTTTGTCTCATCAATGATAAAAGTAAGAATTTAGTACCACCGAAGAGAAGGTTGTTGATGTGACTACCTGTTGTAGTCAGGGGTTTTGAGGAGAACAATTAGAATCAGGGCCCAGAATTTATACTGTTATTTTATGATGGTCACCCAGTGTTAACACAAGAAACTGCAGGAAATTTGTCCACAACACTAGGATTGCAAATGGCAAAGTAACAAGCACAGACTGTGATAGCCAACATGAGATATGCCACATCTGCAAAAAAGTACCAAAAGGTACACTTGAATGGCATACAAATGTCATGGAATCCTCTTTTGCTCAGTTAGGAAATCAGACAGCATCTTGGGAGAGACAGAAGTATAGCAGCTATCACAGGAACACAGATTGCCCAGGAAATAATACCTGGCTGTGTGAAATCTGGGGTCCATTTAAATGAACAGGATCATCCCTGGACTGGTAACCACAGGTACAACATAAATGAGAAGGAAGAACACAAAGAGCCCCCATTGCACATCCTTTCTACTGCAAACCCTAAGAAAACTAATTTAGCACATGAAGTGTGGTTCTCCACTGCCATCTCTCAGATCTACAGCTACCTGGATGTGAAAAATGGAAGTTAAACTAGAATGTTTTCCTATGCGGATGCATTCATGGTTACTTGCTGATTATTTCCCTTTTATCTGTAATCAAAACCAAGCAGTACAACAATGGTTGAAATGCACATCATGTATGCCTGGTGTGCTGGCACATGCCTGTAATCTCATCACTCTGGAGGCACAAGCAGGAGGATCACTGTGAGTTCAAAGTAAGTCTGAAACACATAGCAAGACCTTGTGTGAAAAAGTCAATATAAATAAGTGTATACTGCCTGTGCTGGAAACCCATTTCCTTACAAATCAATAAGGTCACAATAATACATATTATGTTTACATTCTTATCTACAGATTGTGTAGCAGGTACTTAAACTACATCTGTGCAGCCAGATATTATTATGCATCTTTATCTCAGTACTCTGGGAGGCTGAGGCAGAAGGATAAAAATTCAAGCCCAATCTTCCCAATTTAGTGAATTAGTGAGACTGACTCAAAATTTAAAAGAAAAGAAAAGAACTGCATATGGAGCCTCTGTAGAAAAATCGTGATTTTCCACTACTTTGGGGGGGCGGGAAAATGAAGAAGATGATGATGACAATGATGGCAATGATATAAAAGCAGGAGAAAGAGGAGGAGAAGGAAGTGAGGAAAAGAAAGAGAAGAGAAGGAAAGAAAACAGAAGATAAAACTATGAGAATTTAGGGCAATATTTTTCTTACAGATGAGGAAACTTATGTCATCAAAAACCAAGACAATAGTACTCATAATCAGTTATTCCATAGAATGCATGTCTTCTGGCAAGATTGCTGCTGTTTTCAATTTTGTAAAAATATTGTCTTTCTGCATAATTCAGAAACTTTGTTAATGGAGAAGTCCATGTAATGAATATATCACATTTTCTTTCCACTAATATCTAAAATCATGCATCAGACAGAGCTAAAGCAGAGCTATTCCCAGTTGTCACAGTTTCACACTTGCCTGTCAAACACAGGTCCTGCCAGCTTTAGCAGGTAGCCCTACACTTTAAATGTGCTGGGAAGGTGATTGTCCAGGTTCAAGACCTTGAATAAAGCAGGTGAATGCTTGCTACAGATGCAGGTGGAAAGGGCTCATTAAACTTAAGCCTGAGCAGCTTTTACCAAACTCATCCTTCTTCCCTTTTGAGGCTGCTGTTGATAAAGTTTTATACTCTATTTTACATCTATCTGCCAAGATAGTCAATAGAACTTTTGCGGCTGACTAGCTGAGTCCCTCTTACCCACTAAAACCCACATGATCTATTTCACAGCAGATCAGAAGAGAGCAACACGTGATGAAAATATCCCACCTTCTCAAACCCATGACTTCTATAAATTTGTTTCTTAACTGCACTCCTCATTGTAATTCCCCAGGACATGTTATATTGGAATTTTTTGTTCCCAATTTCTGTTGAATGCCATTGAGATCTGCTGATTTTAGCTAAAAAGTCAGTATTCTTTAAGAGGAAATGTGGACTCTAAGTGCTGTTGTATTTTACAAACCAGTTATGCATCACATAGCAACATGCATGTCCCGCTCTGATCTGTGGGTACATAAAAAAGGTGAAACTGAAAGTAAAATAATTAAGAAAAAATAAAACAATAATACAAGGGCCATTTTGCAATTCTCAAAATCTTGTTATAAATTTATCTAAATACCTATTACCATAGGCAGTTTTTACAATGATTTCATTTCTAGTGTGACAACATTTTAAAAGCACATAAAATACAATAGGGTATTGAAAATGATGCTGTATCACTTCTATTATCATATTAGCATTTACTGTTTTCATGTTATCTATGCATAGCTATTAAAATGCTAATAGTAAAGTAATTGAAATGATGTATGTTTGCATTAAGTATCATAGTATCATTTGGTTTTATAACAAGGTTTATTGCATAAAACAAATGAAAAAATTTTAAAATGTACAATAAAAATCAGGGAAATACCAGGAAACATCACCATGGGATACAGCACCCCTGACCTCTGCACTGGATGCAGATCTGTCTGAAAATGGAGTAACATGGTCTCCTGGCTACACTGGGTTGAAACCTTACCAGTGTCTGTTCCCCAGATATTGATACTTGGCATCTCAGGAATACGTGCCAGATACCATGATACAATTTAATGTCTGGTGCATCTTATAAGTAGGGTGTTTGTGACAGAAGTATATACCTTTTATCTTAACTAACAAAAAGCCAATATTTATGTCACATTAGCAGGACTAAGTGTCTCTAATGAAGTAACATTTATTATTTCTAGTTCACCTGCCCCTAGATGAGCATTTTTCTTTAATGGCACAAAGCACAAACAAAAATAGATAAACACGGACACATAGGCACAGACACTTCTCATAAAAAATATTTTTAAAGACAGTCACAAAATTAGCACTTACAGCACACATTAGAAAGTACTAGGCTCTGCTCTCTGTAATGTAAGTCTGATGTCTCATGAAAGAGAGAAGGGAGGTTACAAACAATGGCTGTAGATATTTGTGTGCTTAGGAAAAGTTGAGCAAGGCTGCTGTGGGGTACTGAGCCAAAGCTGTGCCAGCCCCTCCTGATTCTCTTCTCACTTTCTCTCACAAAGTTTCCCACAATCAATTTCATGTACATTTCATCCCATCTCAGCATCAGCGTTTTGGAGGATCTGAATCTGGGCAAAGATAGAGCTCCAAGTCAGAAGCTGGAGTCTCTGGGGGAGAAGGGAAACACAACAACCCAGGGCACAGGTGACAGTAGCTTGAAGCAGTGTGGGGACAACATGGGTGTAGACAAATACAATTTTGCCTGTCAAAGATAGAATGTCAAGAAAAAATACAAACCCACAGAAATGTAGGCACTTAGCAATTCACTGCAAAAGCCCCATGTTCACTCCCCAATACCATGATAAAGAGAAAGGTTACAGACTGGCTGCTAGGCTGTGTGCTATGAGAGGAAGTGGCCATACAAGGTGCCTTCATGATTTTAGGGCTAAGCAACCGGAAAGGTGGAGTCTCCTTCATCTGAGATGCTAAAGCCTGTGAGGAGAACATGTTCTAGGAGTGACACTAAAGGTGTCATTAGGTATCAAGAAGGTTGGAGATACTGTTAGATATGCAAAAGCAAATGTCTCAGAGACTATTGATTTCATGAGCCTGGATTTCACAATAGGCTTTTGGCTGAAGACACAACTTTCAGAGTTGCTGTGTAGCTCATATTTTATGCCCCAGAACTGAAGATGATCACTAAGAGGTAAGAGAAAGATCATCACAGGGGAAATTCTAGGATCGGAGTCCTAGCACATTTTAGATTTGGCAGGTGAGGAGAACTCATCAAGTGACAAGGAAGGTCAGACAAATGCATACATTTCATGAATGCCTGATGAAGTTCACATTTTAACAGAGTGTGACCCCTTTTGAGAGTAAGTACTGTTTGCCTCAAAGTCTGTTTTGTGTGACTACATTATTTAAATTTTTGAGATAGGGTCTTGATAGGCAGTTCAGGGTCTTGAACCCACTATGGATCCCAGGCTACCTTCAAATTCAGGGTGATCCTCCTGCCTCAGTCTCTGGAGTACTGGGATTGCTTGGGCATACAACCATGCCGGGCTTTTATGTGATGTCACTGGAATTGTGCAATGAGATTTTCCTTAGTAGATGCTCCCCCATCTTTTTCTATGATTTTACTTTGTTTTATTTCTGTAATTTTAGTTTCCCTTCCTCCCAGACCCTCCTGTCACAGCTCCCTGGGGTGGTCTGAAACAAAAGCAGTCTGCAGTTTTAATGCCCTCCACCCATCCCCCATCCACTCGAGGTGGCCTCACTAGGCCCCTTGTGATGTCATAGTTCCACTGAGCCATGGAAGGAGAAGTCTGAGCCCATGCCCTGCTTGTTGAGTTTAGTTCAGCCCTGGCTTCCCCTCTTGTATGCAGGCTATGGAGCTGAGTGGAGTGTGTTAGAGTTGCCCTGTGATGGAAGGGACTGTCATAAAGTGATTCCAGTCCTTTACCCCTCCCAGTCTTGGGATATCTGAAGAGATCAGAAGGCAAAATTTGGCTGCAGGCAAAATAAAAGGTAAAGCAAACAGGGCCCCAGTCCCTAGACTCAGAGACAGCCCCCAGCTAGCAGCTCTTTGGCAGAGTCTGTACCCCTCTGGAAGCATGTGGGGAGGGACCCTCAGCACTCCTGTTCACCTTCAAAGTCCTGTCACAGCCCTTCTCACAGCCCAAATGGATGCGTCCACATCCATGGGGTCACTCCTGCAGGACTCACAAGGGGCTTGGCACCCATTCCCACACACTTGACCTCCTTAAGCCTACATCAGAGGATCTCCTTCCCTTCCCCTGGCTGAGCACAGAGGAGGGTGGGGGCACACAAAGATTCTGGGGACAGAGAGGGAGGAGTAGAGTAAGACAATTTCCATTGGACACTATCATCACTAACCCTCACCTGGTCCTTAATCTTCCCACTTTGTCCCATAAACCAGCTTTGACCATGTTCTGGTTTCTCTGGTGAAGACACAGATTTCTACGTGGAAGGTGATGTGAACACGGGAATGGGTCCACAGAGGTTTTGGTCACTGGGCTCATTAACGTAGACACTGACAACATAAAACCTTTATCAGGGACCTCAGAAAGTTGACAGTCTCTCTGGGTGACTGAGTAGATAACATTAGTGTGATTTTTCACAGGAGTTGACACTACACAGAGACTCACAATGCTTTCTAATCGTCCCCTTTACCTTTGACTCTCCTCTGTGTGTGTGTGTGTGCGTGTGTGTGTGTGTGAGAGAGAGAGAGAGAGAGAGAGAGACTGATGATTAGACTCACAGACTTAAAAAACAGAAGAAGCTCTCTATTACTGAGCTGCACCCCAGCCTTTTATGATCTCTTCCCCCCACCCTGGGACATTTAGGGATTAAGCACAGGGCTCCATGCTGAGTCCATTTTATTTTTTATTATTTCTATTTGAGAATGTATTTTACTACTTGTATACCCTCAGGCTTCCCTCATTTTTATCCTGCTATGGTAACACCACCAGTGTTTGAGGTTACTGACCTACACCACAGTGACTTTTCTCTTTCTCTTTTCTTTCATTTCTTTCTCTTGTTGTTTAGCCATGTTAACTGTTTGTTGAGTGACTAAGTGATTATCACAGTGTGTTGTAGGGTTGTTGGCAGCATTAATCAAATGATGTACATAAGAGTGTTGTATAGAAAGTATGCAGGAGGATGTGAACACATTGGCTTATTGTTTTTGTGAGTAGCATTGCTCTTCTTTCCATAGTAAAGAGAGATTCATAAAGGCAAGAAATTTGACTGCCTTGGGTGTTGTATAGAAAGTATGCAGGAGGATGTGAACACATTGGCTTATTGTTTTTGTGAGTAGCATTGCTCTTCTTTCCATAGTAAAGAGAGATTCAAAAAGGCAAGAAATTTGACTGCCTTCTGGTGAACAAAATAGTAAGTTTCTAACAGCATAAAACCTAAAACAGCCAGTGGTGCAGAATGTCACCCACATGCAGCTGTGTGTCATAGCTGGCCAGGCAGCTGAGGATGGGGTTGAAATGGCAGTAGAGGGTCAGAGTGTAGAGGAGAACAATTTCAGGTGCTAAGAATTCTGCATTTGAGGACTGGGCCTGTTATAGCTCAGTGGGAGAGTTTCAAAGAGAGCACTGCAGCTTGGGCCAGAAGAGGAAAAACGGGACAGGTCCTAGAGTGCTAGAAGTGTCTGAGGTCACCAGTCCCTCCCTCCATCTGCTGTCCCCTGTGCCTTGGGCAGGTGCATGCATTAAAGGAGGAGCAGGACAGGAAGGTTGAGAAGCCTCCTGTCCAGGTGAGGAAAAGGCAGAAAGACATGGTTGAGTGGGGAAAAGAGTGACCCGGGGAGGGCAGGATGCCCAGCCTGTGGGTGGGGTTTACACTGCCCC
>PVLA01018573.1:0-14209 GCA_004027455.1 Hydrochoerus hydrochaeris
CCCGTCCGGCCCCCTCCCTGCCGCCAGACCCCAGCGCCCCAGCCGCCTCCATTACCTTTTTCCCCAGACAGTCTCCCCCATCCCGCCGCCACTCACTCGCCATCCCGCAACCCTCTCAAACTGAACGTTTTTATAGGGAAATGGATGTGCCTGAAAACATACTTATTAGTGAAATAAGTATGTCACGCACGCATAATCATCACATTGTTTCATTAATATATTTTGTCCCAGATAGAATGACTTCAGCCAAGCAACGACTCAGGCCACACCTGACTTCACTTTAACTAACCTACCGTGAACCATTTTGAGTTGACTTTTGATGTTTTGAGAAATTTTTGATGTGTTATAAGGTTTGGGTTTTTGTGTGAGGAGTTGTTCCAGTATGTCTATTGAGGGTACAGTTCTTTCTCAACTTAATTGCTTTTGCATCTTTGTCAGAAATCAAATGTCTTACCATGGGTACCTATTTTGGGGCTTTATATTGTTACTTTGGTGGTTTCTATGTCTTGATATCAATGTCATTTTGTCATGATTGGTGTAAATTTGTGATAAGTTGGGATCAGGGAGTGTTGGGGCTCTAAATTTGTTTCTTCATCAAAGTTGTTTAGACTGTTCTGAGTCCTTTTTATTTTTGCAGAAATATAAAAATCAAAATGCTAATCTATATGAAAAATGATGTTGGTAGTTTGGTATAGGATTGTGTTTTCTGATCTGTATTATTTTCTTCTATTCACTTTTGGTTTCATTCTTTTATTTTTAATAAAAAATTATGGTAAGATAAAAATTAAAATAAAATAGCTGGGCATGGTGGTAAAAAAAAAAAGAATATACAGTACAACATGAATTTAAAAACAAAAGATTAAGAATTTTTGTGTACCAAAGGATATGGTTCAGAAAATGAAAAGCCACCTACAGAATAGGAAAATATTTGGAAATCATGTATATGATAATGGTTTCTTGTGCATAATATATAAAGAACTGCTTGAGCTCAGAGACACAAGTGTATTCCCAGCACTCTGGAACACTAGGGCAGGAGAACTCAAGTTCAAAGCCAGCCTGAGGAAATTAAGTGAAACCATTTCTCCGAATTTAGAAAAGGCTGCAGATATAGCTTGTGCAAGAGCTCTCAGTTCAGTCTCTAGGACCATCAAATAAAAGCATTTAAGAAAAATGTACGAAGCACATCAACTGTGGTGCAGCATGGTGGCCACGCCTGTGCTGGCACGGTGGCCGACACTTTGGAGGCTGAGGCAGAAAGACCAGCTAGCCTGAACTGCATAGTGAGACCCTGTCTTAAAAAGATTTTAAAAAATTCTCCCTCTTCAAATACTCATTATACTTACAATATAGACCCTTCAGATCCAAGGATTTATACACAGGAAGGACTGAGGTTAGAAGGTCAGTTGACTGTGGGTGATGCCATTTTTGGGGTAAAGTATCAGGAACACCTTCAATCTCTATGTGCATGGACTGAACTGCAGGTTAGGCCTACCTATGTCCTCCCTGGACGGCCTCTCCCCACTGCCTCTCTGACTCTACTGTAGTCACCCCACCCCCTTACCCTGTGGGTTATTGCAGAAGTGTGCAGGCTACATAAACGCCCCTGACAAGCCAGAGTCCCCAGACACACAGGAAGGAGCGGGTAGACGTGGAGTTCCAGACCAGGCAGCATAGTAGGACCTCATTATTTTAGGAATCAATCAATCTGTCTATGGATTTCAACAAAAATGTGACTCAGAGGAACCTATAAATCTTGTACCAAAAAACAATTATATATTCACTGTTTCCTCTTTAAGAACTTACTATAGTACTACAGTAATAAAATGACATGGGACTTGCATAAAGATTCACAAATAGATTCAGAATGATTGTGTAGAATAACCCTGACAACACTAGTCATATGATCTTTGACAAGTGTGTTAAAATAACTTAATGGAGGAAGAAAACTTTTAGTAACTGGTGAGAACCATTTTGTGTCTGGTCAGCACCCTTGCTAGAGCCCCTGATACTGGCCAAAAGTTCCCTCATGGCTGCCAGAAGGTGACATGAGGATACACAGTCCACACTCAAGAAACCAGTTCTTGGAAAGTGAATTTAGCTTAGGCTTGGGAGCAGATGGCAGGCTGATTGCCATTCCAGGCCCCAAGAGGCACTTCTAGGTACATCTCTCATGCCTGCTTGTATGAATCACTCCTTCCTAGAACTGTGAGGACCCATTTATGTCAAGAGTCTCAGCATGGCCCACTGTTTCCTAGCATCACTCTTGGGGTAAGAGAACATTTGACCCCAGGAGAATCAGCAGGGCAGAGAAGAAAGATCAAGCAACTTGATCAAAGAGGACACTGGTCAACCACAGCAGAGACTTGTAGAGAAGAGGGCATGTTCCTGAAATCTGAGCCCAAGGACAATGTTGCCCACAGCCACTTACCTCCCCCACCGCACTCCTTCCTCCCTAGGACATGTGAGCATTTCCATCTCTGCCTACCCAGGGCTTCAGCTCCTCCTGAAACATCTGATCAGAGACCAAGCTGATGATGCCAGAGATAAAGGGCAAGTGCCTCTCACCAGTTATCACTCAGCTGGGTCCTTTTCTATCCCTTAGAGCCATCTTGGTCACTTTCTTCTTAAGGGTAAATTCTACCTTCTCAGAGTGCATGACAACTAGGACCAAGACTGACTGCCCAGCTGAATTTCTATGTCACAAAGGATTTGGGACACCAGGATCTGTCTGGGCTGTGGGCAGTCCCAAGGCCAGGACAGTGTAGAGGGTAAGCTGTTGCTTCTCTTAAGTGTCAGTGTTCCCAACAGCACTGTCCTCAAAATGTGGAATTTGGTAGCTAAACATAATATAGAGAAGTGAATACACAGGGAATGTAGGACCCAGAGGCTAGGAGAGAGCTTGGCTTCCTGGACACAGACTCCACCCCCAGGTCACATGACCCTGGGGTGTGCCCTGGCCCTGGGAGGAGGCTCAGCTCAGAGGGAGGCAGCACAGCAGAGCTGACCCTCCTGAGCAGCCTGCTTGGGAGCCTGTGCTGAGCCGAAGCTCTTCTCCACAGAAGGAGGACAGAGCAGGCAGCTGAGACCATGGAGCCCTGCACGGCCACTTCCCACAGAGGATTTGTTCCCTGGCAGGGGCTCCTGCTTACAGGTGAAAGAGGACAGTCATGGGAGGATACATAGGAGGAGGAACACATAGAGACTGATTGGGGCTCCAGAGGAGGACAAAGATCTGAGATGACATGGGTTTGTTTTTGGAGCAGGAGAAGAGAGAACACAAAACAGGAACAGAAATCTGAGTAACAGGAAACTGTCAGTGGATGGGAACTGAAAAAGGAAGAGGAAAAGCTCTGTTTCCTCTGTTATATGTTAATTACCACTGACCCATAGTTTCATTCGTTTGTTTGTTTTGTTTTTTAGACAAGGTCTCACTGTGCAGTTCAGGCTGGCCTCAAAGTGATCCCTGCCTCAGCCTTCCAAGTGCTGGAATTAAGGACATTTTCATCATCAGCCAGTGGGCCACTGTAAATTTTTTTTCCAAATCCATTTTATTCAAACATATAAAGAAAAAAAAAAAAAAGAAGGGAAAAAACTACAATAAAATTTCAAGGGCCAGGGGTTTAGTTCAGCAGCATAAGTGCCTGCTTGGCAAATGCAAGGTCATGAGTTTGATCCCTGGCACCAAAAGCAAGCAAACAAACAAACAAACAAACAAAAATTTCAAAGCATGTCAATCAGGGGGTAATACATTATGCATTGTCATCCCCAAACCATTCTTCCAGAGCCAAGACATCTGCCTTCCATTGTCTGGACAATACCAGCTCAAATCTTTCTCTTCAGAAAACTCAGAGAAATAAGTAGTATATCTATTTTAACTATTTTTTTATATACATACACATACACACACACATATATATATGTAGTTTTTCTTTCAGCTTCTCACACTAATGAAACAATATGATATTTACACATGTGTGTCTTATTTATTTCACTAATGATTACATTCCTAAGGTGCATCCATTTACCTATAAAATTCTTTATATTATCATTCTTTATGGTTGAGTAGTACTCCATTGTATAAAAATACCACATCTTTTTTTTTCTTTTTTTTATTTAAAGAAAAAATTTGAAACAGAAAGAGGGTAGAAATAATACAAAATCTCAAAAACAAAACAAAACAAAAGTAGTAACCAATAAGAAACCACTAGTTGATAATTACATATTTTCCTCTTAGAAGTAGTTGTTCAAGTTACAAAAGTAAAGCCTACAAAGTGGACATCCAAACAGTAAAACTGCAATCAGTTTTGTTCACCCATCCAACAAAAACTTTAGCAACATGTCTATCAATCCCACACACTCAAACATACATGCAGTTATATCCTTTAGAATACTTTCTTTTCCTCTCTTTTTTTCTTTACAATAACTATAATCCATTCTCGTAAACTACTTAGAAGTTCTACACATGTATAAGTCTCTACACATATACCTAGCCTTTCTGTATTAGAGGGAGAAACAAATCAAAACAAGTCAACAATACAAATTTCTAGAGAAACACAAAATGAAAAGGACATATAAAACCACAATACTAGGTGATCTACAGTAGTTACTATGATGTCTCTTGTTGTTTTCAATAAAATTGTCTATATTGTCAGGCATAGTATAATTAAACTTAGCATTGCATTACACTATTA
This sequence comes from Hydrochoerus hydrochaeris, assembly GCA_004027455.1. Classification (NCBI taxonomy): domain Eukaryota; kingdom Metazoa; phylum Chordata; class Mammalia; order Rodentia; family Hydrochaeridae; genus Hydrochoerus; species Hydrochoerus hydrochaeris. Next base: position 4,692 of record PVLA01018573.1, read on the forward strand.
ATAAAATCTAAACATTGGAGACATTATAGGACTTCAAAGGCAGTTAATAATCAAACCAGAATGGGCATCCTATTGAATCTTGTCATCTTCAGAGTAGTTGCTTCTAGTCTCAGACTTGATACTCTCAAGCATACCAGATTCAAATAAAATCAGTCAAGACAAAACAGCGACATAACCAATCTTCTCTGTTTTATCTCTGCGATGCTATTTTTCTGTCATTGTTTGTTTACTTTTCTCCTTCATTCCACTGCCTGCCCCTTTCTTTAAGGCCTTTCTGCCATTGTTCCTGGAAGCCTGGTGATTTTCTTGTCTCTCTCTAGAATGTCCTTCAGTATTCTTTGCAGGGTTGGATTGGTGGTCACAAACTCCCCCAGTTCCTCTTTGTCATGGAAATATCTTGTCTCTCCATTACACATCTTTTTTTTTTTTTAATCCAGTCCTCAATTGATGGGCATTTAAGTTGTTTCCAAGATCTGGCTATTATAAACTGTTCTGCTATAAACATGGGTGCACATATATCACTGTGGTATCACATTTTAAATTCTTTTGGGAAGATACTCAGAAGAGGAATAGCTGGGTTGAATGGGACCTCAATCCTAGTTTTTTGAGGAATCTCCACACTGATTTCCACAGTGGTTGCATCAGTCTACATTCCCACCAACAGTGGAGAAGGGGTCCTTTTTTCACAGCCTCTCACGCATTGCTTGTTGGTTGATTTCCTGACACTAGTCATTCTTCCAGGGGTGAAGTGGAATCTCAAGTGTTGTTCTAATTTGCATCTCTCGAATGACCAGTGATGTTGAATATTTTTTCATGTATTTATTTGTTGTTTATATTTCTTCATCTAAGAAGTATAGATTCATCTTAGATGCCCGTTTTTGGACTGGGTCTTTAAATCTGAGAGGACTGAGTTTTTTTAGTTCTTTATATGTTCTCGATAGTAATCCTTTGTTTGAAGAACAGCTGGCAAACATTTCTTCCCACACTGTAGGTTGTTTCTTCACTCTGTTGGTGTTTCTCTTGCTTTGCAAAAGCTTTTCAGTAGGGTGAGATCTCATTTGTTGATTCTTTGTGATAATTCCTGCTCAATCTGGGTTTTGTTCATATAGTCTTTGCTACACCAATGTCCTCAAGAGTTTTACCCACTCCATCTTCCAGCAGATTTAATGTTTCTGTTTTATTTATTTGTTTATTTTTTGGTACTGGGGATCAAACTCATTGCCTTGTGCTTTCCAGGCAGGTGTTTATGCTGCTGAGCTAAATTTCTGGCCAATGTTTCTTTTTATTATTAAGAAATTTGACCCATTCTGATTTTACCTTAGTACATGGTGAAAGATATAGGTCCAGTTTTGAACTTCAGCACATGTAGAGCCAGTTTTTCCAGTACCACTTATTAATCAGGTTATATTTCTTCCAGTGAATGTATTTGGCACCTTTGTCAAAGATAAGTTGGCTTAGTGTGTCTACAGTTGTTTCTGCATCTTTTAACCTGTTCCATTGATTTTTGGGTCTGTTTTTTTCTGCCAGTACCACAGTTTTTAGTCACAGTAGCTTTATAGTATGTTATGGTTTATGTCAGATGGACCCCCCCCCGGTCTTATGCAATAATGGATGAAGCTGAATCTAGTGCTCATGACTGGTTCATTGCCTCGCACTGGGATTAATGGTGTGAATGCTACACTAGCCCAGGGTTGGAGCCAGCATACAGTGTAATGACAGGAAGAAGGTGTATATTTCTCCCTTTTGCTGTTTGCACTTGCTTTTAGTGGCTGCCATGAACCACTGCCCCCTCCCCCACCACACCCCCTTACTGCTTGGAGCCAACTGAATATGGACTGAAACTTCCAACCAGTAAGAAATAAACCTTCCCTTCCCTAACTTTGCATGTCAGGTATTTTGTCTCAACAATGGGAGAGAAAAGTAACTAAAACATAATATAATCTCAAGCCAGGAATTCTGATACTCCCTGTCTTGTTTTTGTTGCCCAGGATTGCCTTTGCTATTTTAATGTCTCTTTTGGTTCCAGATGAATTTTAGGATTATTTTCTCTACTTTTATGAGTTATGCTATTGGAATTTTCATTGGGATTGCACTGAATCTGTATAATAGTTTTGGAAGTATGGCCATTTTCATTATATTGGCTCTTCCTACTGAAGAGCATGGGATATCTCTCCATTTTCTAGTATCTTCAATCTCCTTTTCCAGAGTACTGTAGTTTTACATACTTTGTTATATTAATTCCTAGGTATTTCTTTTTTTGAATGCTATTGTAAAAGGTATTGTTTCCCTGATTTCTCTCTCAGTGAGTTTGTTATTTGTGTACAAGAAGGCTATTGATTTTTGAGTATTGACTTTGTAAACAGCTACTTTTCTGAATTTACTTATTAAATCTAGAAGTCTTTTGGTGGAGTTTTCGGGGTCTTCTAAGTACAGTGTCATGTCAACTGCAAATAATGATAGTTTAACTTCTTCCTTTCTTGTCTTTTTTCTTTTTATTTATTCATCTTGTTTAATTGCTCCTGCTAAAATTTTCAGGACTATGTTGAATAAGAGTGGAGATACTGGACATACTTGTCTTGTTCCTGATTTCAGAGAGATAGTTTTCAGCTTTTCTGATTAATATGATGTTGGCTTTTGGTTTGGTAGGTAACCTTTATCAGATTAAGACAAAGGCCATCTACTCTAATTTTCTGTATGGTTTTTATCATGAATGGGTGCTGGACTTTGTCAAAAGCTTTTTCTACATCTATTGAGATGATCGTATTTTTTTCCTTGTCTCCATTAATATGGTGTATTACATTTATGGATTTATGATGTTGAACCATCCCTGCATCCCTAGGATGAATCCAACTTGATCATGGTATACAATCTTTTTGATGATTTTCTGCAGTTTGTTTGCTAGTATCTTATTGAGGATTTTTGCACCAACATTTATTAGGGAGAGTGGCCTGTAATTCTCTTTCTTAGTGGAGTCCTTCTCTGGTTTTGGAATCAGAGTAATGCTTACTTCCAGGAATGAATTTGGGATTGTTGCTTCCCTTTTAGTTTCATTCGAGAGTTTGAGAAGTAGTGGTGTTAGGTCATCATTAAATTTCTTTAGAATTCAGCAGTGAATCTGTGAAGGTCAGGACTTTTCTTTATTGATAGGTTCTTAATTACATCTTTGATTTCATTTATTGATATCAGGTTATTTAGGATTTTTGTATCTTTTTGATTCACTTTGGTGAATTTGGCTATTGATTTTTGCGTGTTGACCTTGTAACCAGCTACTTTACTGAATTTACTTATTAAATCTAGAAGTCTTTTGGTGGAATTTTTGGGGGCTTCTAAGTAGAGTGTTATGTCATCTTCAAATGGTGATAGTTATTACTTTGGTAATTCATATGTATCTAGGAATCTGTCCATTTCTGTATTTTCCATCTTGTTAGAATACAAGTTTTCAAAGTGGGTATAGATGATTTTCTGAATTTCTGCATGGTTTGTTGTAGTTTCACCCTTTTGATTTCTAATTGCATGGATTTGAGTCTTATCTTTCCTTTTTTAAAATAAGGTTGGCTAAGGATTTGTCAACTTTATTTAATTTTCCAAAGAACCAATTCTTGGCATTGTTTTATTAGTCTCCAGTGTGTTACTCTGCTCTGATCTTTATAATTTCCTTCCTTGTATGAGCTTTTGGTTTACCAGCCCTTTTTTTTTATCCAGGTATTTTTTTTATTTAAAGAAAGAAAGAAAAGAAAAGAAAAATGAAATAGAAAAAAGAAGAAGTAGAATAATACAGAATTAAAAATTAACATCATAAAATCACTAGTTTATATATTACATATTGTCATCTTAAAAATAGTTGTTAAAGTTACAAAATAAAAACATAAAAAGTGGCTAGACACTCAAACATTGACAGTGCAAACCCTTCTGCTCAGTTATCTAACAGAAATTTAGTAATACAGTTGTCTATCTTATATACTATACATACCGTTATATCCTTTAGAGCACTTTCCTTCCCTTTCACTTTTACAATATCTATTATACTTTTTGGATCCCATTATTCTGTCAGTTATTATTGTTTTTTACACTAGAGAGACAATGTGATATTTACTAATGTTAGTCTTGTTTATTTCACTAATGAGGATATTCTCAAGTTGCCTCCATTTACCTTTAAAGGCTTCAAGATTATCCTTTTTTATACTGAGTAGTATTCCATTGTATAAAAATACCACATTTTTTTCATTCACTCTGTGGTTGATGGGCATTTTGGTTGTTTGCAAGATTTAGCTATCACAAATTGTGCTGCTATGAACATGTGTGCACATATATCACTGTGACATGACATTTTCAGTTTTTCTGGGAAAATACACAGGAGGGGAATAGCTGGATTGAATGGAACTTCCAATCCTAGTTTTTTGAAGAATCTCCATAATTATTTCCACAGTGGTTGCACCAGTCTGCACTCCCACCAACAGTAGAGAAGTGTTCCTTCTTCCCTGCAGCCTCACCAACATTTGTTATCAGTTGTTTTCTTGATGGCGGCCATTATTTCCAGAGTAAAATGAAATCTCAATGCTGTTTTAATTTGCATTTTTCAAATGACCAGTGATGGTGAACATTTCTTCATATATTTATTTGACATTTGTATATCTTCATCTGAGAACTGTATATTCATCCCAGATGCCCATTTTTGGAGAGGGTCTTTGAATTTGGGGGGCTTGATGCCTTTATATGTTCTGGATATAAGCCCTTTGACTGAGGAATTGTTGGCTAAAATTCTTTCCCACTCTGTGGGTTTTCTTTTCACTTTGTTGGTGATTTCTTTTGAAGTGCAAAAACTTTTTAGTAATATGAGATCCCAGTTGTTGATTTTTTGAAGTATTTCCTGTGCGGTTTGCATTCTATTCATGAATTCTCTGCCTACTCCTATGTCTCCAAGATTTCTACCTACCTTGTCCTCCAGTAGATTTATTATTTCTGTTTTAATATTTAGATCTTTGATCCATTTTGACTTTAGTTTAGTGCATGGTGATAAACATGGGTCTATTTTCAGTCTTTGGCCTCTGGAAAGCCAATTTTTTCAAACCATTTATTAAAGAGGTTATCTTTCCAGTGAACATGTTTAGCCCCTTTGTTAAATATAAGGTGGCTGAGTAGTAGTGTTTGCATCTTGTAATCTGTCCCATTGATCCTCAGGTCTTTTTCTTTGCCAGTACCATGCTGATTTTATTACTGTGGCTTTGTAGTATAGTTTCAAGTCAGGAATTGAGATGCTTCCTGTCTGCCCTTCTTCTTCTAAAAGCTTGACATTTAACATTAAGTTTTTTATACATGCTTGCTCTGTTTTCCTGATATGGGTATTTACTGCTATAAAATGTCTTCTTTTTTAAAAGTTAAAAAATTATTTTATTTTATTTTATTTTAAAGAGAATAAAACAAAACAGAACAAAGAAGATCAGAACAAAACAATGCAAGCAACATAGGCCTTCAAAACAAGACAATAGGAAATCAACATAATAAAGAAAATAACCATAATGTCTGTTATTTTCTTCAGTATAGCTGTTTATAACTTCATACAAAATAAATTCAAACAAAAATAAGAGTATAAAACCAATCAAAACTAAAGAATGAATGCATTACAGGCCTTCAAAACCAGACAATAAGGAAATCAACCATGTTACCAAAAGTTCTCTTGTTCTCTTCAAAATAGCTGTCCATGTGGTTCAGTGTTTAGCTTATTAGTGTAAGTGCCCACCCTGGTAAGCATGAGGTCATGAGTTTTATCCCAGGTACAGAAACACACACACACACATACACACACACAATAGCTGTCCATACACTTCATACATATAGAAATAAAATCATAGAAAACAGACCAAAACCAATCAAAACAAAGAATAAAAGCAGTATTGGACTTCAAAACAAGATGACAGTAAAACTGTAATGGCTACCATGATGTCTTGTTTTCTTCTACCATCACACATAATAAAATCAATTCTAAACACTATAGGAGAAGTTCTAGGCATGTATAAGCCTGTACATGTACATCTATCCTTTCTGCATTAGAGGGAAAAACAAAACAAAATGAAATACAATACAAGCAAAAAAAAGAAACAAAGACAAACAATGAAAAGACAAAAAAAAACAATATAGGCTTTCAAAACAAGGTGGTAGGAACATAATTAACATTGTTATTTTGCATAGTTATCTTCAGAAGAGTTTCTCAGATTACAATACAAACATGCAAAATTGGTCTAATCCTATGAATGTTAGCTGTTTCATTCCAAGAACTAATAGCATTAGTAGCACAATCATCTTAGCTATCTTACATCTATATATACAAATTATGTCTTTTTTCTTTTCCTTTCTTTCTTTTCTCCCTTTCCCTGTTTTTTCCCCCTTTGAGCAGTTTCTTACCCTTTCACAATATTTATGGAAGATTAATCATATCTGAATTCATTGTGTCCTACAAGTTGCGGTATGTTGCACTGCCATTATCACTCAACTGAAAAAACTGCCTAATTTTTTCTTTAATTTCATCTTTGACCCATTGGCTGTTCAGTAGGGTGCTATTTAATGTTCATGTGCTTATGAAGTTCTTGTGGTTTCCTTGGGCCACTATATTTTGAAAACCGATGTTAACAATGTCAGGCTGAATCCAAAGAAAGTCAGACCTGGGGTATGAAACATTGTTCTCTGCCATCCCCACTAGAAAATGCAAACAAACCCCTGGGCACGCAGATCTCTCAGAGCCATCTCTCAGTCATCCACAGAATCTGAGGTTGTTCCAGAGCCTGGGATCCAGCAGAATCAGACAGCTCCCTGTACTCACGGAGCTCTTGTCCTAGAGGGAAGAAAACTGATCAAAAATCACATCTAGAAGGGGAAGTCAGGTGTTGACAAGAGCCACTGAGGGAAGAAAGCAGGGAAAGGTGAGAAATTGAAGAAACAGATCTCTATGTGAGGGGTCAGGGAAGGCATCTCCCAGGCTGCCCTGAATGTGAGCAGGACCTGAGGGCAGTGAGCACTGAGCCATGCAGACCCCTGGGGGATAGTGTTCCAAACAGAGAGAGTGACAAGTTCAGGGGCAAGGAGGGAGTGAAGTCACACTGCTGACCTCAGCCTAGTAAGAGAGACACGCATGCCTGTAACAGCCACACTAAGCAGTAACAACATCTCAGGACTCGGCTCCATCTCTCCATCCAATATAGTTTCCAGTATTGATGAATTTCTGTTTGTCTGTCTCTTCCAGCCTCTCTTTTGACCTTCTGGAGCCCACCCGCCACTGCCCAACTGGCTATTGAATTGGTACCTTCAATGCTGTTGAAGGGGCAGATGTTCTACTTGCCCACAATTTGCCAGAGTATGTTTTAGGCTATAGGTGGTGCAAAGGGGAAAGACTACCTATAATAGTGTGATTGCAGCATACGGGGTAGCTGGTAGTGTCACCACACAGGGGAAGCATGTAGTGGTTGAAAGACAATATACCCATATGGATCCCTGCTGATCCAGAGCCTCACCCAACAGGACAGAGGATTCTACACTCTACAAGTCACAGAGGCAAATTTGGAGACTGAAGTCGCATCTGGATAGTTCCGTGTACACCTTGAATTATTCTCAATGACCTCTGCGTATGGGATGGGGTGAATTCCACTTCATACACACAAAACTGTCAGTCCTGTATGGTGCCCCACCCTGCCCCATGTTGGGCTTTGAGCATGGAGTACAGGACACATACAGTGGAGATGAACTTCAATGGAGTGGAATCCTTTTCCTGAATCCCTCTTGCAGAAGGAAGGACAGTTGGATGGAGTAACTTGACCCAGGGAGGACCTCTCAATCCACTCCCAAGTCACTTCCTATTTACATGACCCTGAGAGCAACTTTGAGGAACTCCTGATTCCCCTGGTGAAACCCCTGTCTCAAACTCTTCACTCCAAGTGGTTCTGGAGAGCTTGTGCTCAGGGTGAGAATTTGACCCACTGTTTAGGGATGATGGGGAGCAATAATTCACTGTCTGTCTGAATCTCATCATTTCCCAGGATGGTCCCTAGAGCATCCAGTGCACAACCCAAGAGATACATCTCAGTAAGGGCATCTGGGCAGTTCTCTCTCCTGACATGTGGCATAGATGGCACAGATGGACAGGTGCCTTAGACCATAGCTAAGTTGATTGACTCATGAGAACCCACAGAAGGCTCCGTGTGTCCAAGGGGAAAAACAGAGGAGAATGAGACTCCTGGAAGTTCCCTGTTCACTGGGAACTGTTCCAATTTATTGCATGGTAGCAAGTAATGCATGCTGCTCATTTAGGCAACTACTCTATGCCAATGGCAGATAACTGAGTATTTCAGATTAATTTACCAAAAACATAATGAAACAGTTACTATTTCCCATGTATCCTACATCAGGGAGACAAAGGCATAACAAAATACAGTTGCTGGACCAGGGTCACACACACCATGGATAGCAGCTCCGAGGCATTACCCACCTGTCTCTAAAAGCAGCTGTGTCTTCTCCACCCAGGAAGATTTCTTAGATGCCTGTGAACCTGACTCCAGTTACTCATTCATGTTTTTTAAACTTAGTCCTCACAAGCTTAGAGAGAGTCTGGTTGGATCAATGAGACCAAATGTAGAATTAATCAATTTTTACTCTAGAATTAAATCACCTGTTTCAATATAATATTTAGGGCTCCTTGCTCAGGAGACTTAGGGTAGAATTAGAGTCCTATCTTCCCTCAGTAGACTTAGAGTCCTATCTTCCTGATGTGTTGAGGATCACTTCCCTGCAGTATAAAAGAGATGGCTTTGCTCTCTCAGTGCCCACAAGACCATGCCCAGGATTCATAGCCAATTCAATATTTTTTTGATAAATGAGGGAAAGAATAAGCAGTGAATGAATGAATGACCTAGACCCTTTCAGAGACTGGGACTTGCACACAGCCTCCTGAAAGGTTCTAGCCACAGTAGCTGCCTGTCCTGCTCACAGGCTGAGATACTTTTTCTTCCTCTGATCACCTGCTCCTGAGGCCACCCCAGGAGCCACCCCATATAATGACCCTGGAACTGCTGGGCTGTAGGAAGCCTTGCAGGAGTGCCCTGATTGGTTCTGAGGCAGCCATGGGTCTCTTGGTCTCTGGCGTCTGTGAAGTCACTGAAACTGCACTGCTCCCGCCGTGGGCATTTCCAGCCCTCTGGGCTCTTTCCCTGTCCCTCATCTGTTAAGAAATTCCGGTTCCTTGGTGCGCACTGGGGTGATCATAGCCAAGGATAAGGTTCTGCACATGTCGTGCTCTTGCTGCAGGGAGCCCCAGGGACCGAGGGTCCCCGGCCCAGGCGGCAGAGCTGGGGGACCACGTGGACCAGGGTCCCAGACAGCTCCCCCTGCGGGGGGCCAAGCCACATCTCTGAGAGGCCTGAGCCAAGAGCTTCAAGTACAACTCGCTGCTGCTCAAGCACCACGGAATCCACGAGTGCCAGAAACCCCACGAAGGTGGCCGCCGTGGCCAGCCACAGCCCGAGCTTCACACAGCG
>PVLA01018574.1:0-14227 GCA_004027455.1 Hydrochoerus hydrochaeris
ATGCCACCAGCCGCCTAAGACAGGCACAGGACCAATTGCTGTCCTGCAGGCTCGTGACGGGTAAGGCCTGGTTGGGTTCATGTGAAGAGTCCTTGACCTAAGACAGGCGCTGTCCTCACAGGGACTGCTGCTCCCATAAGTGATAAGGGAAACAATGTAGGGAGCAGCATGATAATTTCACACATCTCTTCCTCCTGGGGGCGTTCGGGTGTGTCGGCTTGCATTTCCTGGGCTGACTAAATGACAAGATTGAGATGTTAATTGATACCTATTGCCCTGAACCTAGGGCACTTCCTGCTTGGAGTTGAGGTCAATTAAAACCTATTGTTTGGGATTGTCCCTGCCTGGCCCTGGGCCTGGGGCGTTTCCTGCTTGGGGCTGGGGGTTGTTGCCAGGGTTGGCAAATATATATTCCAGCTTCTAAAAAATAAAGGCGGATTCAGATTCACTCACAGACTGGTGTGCAGTGTTTTCTGTCTCTCACTCACCGACTCCCTGTCCACCTTTGGGAAACCCTAGCCCTGCCGCAGCTGGACTCCGGCACGAAGTTTTTGGACAATAGTTAAAATATACATTTTCAAATTCTTAATCACAAAATGACACCTTCTAGAAAAAAATCATGCCAGGATCTATGAATCAGTGTTTGAACTCATGATTACATTTCACGTTTTCTCACATCACTCATAATGATAGTTTAGCCTTTACTTCTATTTAGTATTGTTACTTTTTCCAGTAGAAATGTATCCCAAATTATTGTTACTTTCTGATGTGTCATTAAGGAGATCTAGCAGTAAGGGGCTGGATACCAAGTCTCACTTCCATGGAAATACCATTTGATTTGATATCTCTATCATCAACTGTGATTCAGTAAGTAGGACAGGGATGGGAAAAGAAACCTATTTTGCATATTACAGACATGCAGGCTGAGCACAGTTTCATTAGGTAACAGTAAATGCTCAAAGAAATGGACAATAATTGAATAGGAATGCCTAAGATACATCAATTGTAATTTTATGATGCCATTTTCTGCAAGGAATTAAAAATTTTAAATGTTTAATAGGAGAGTTAAACACCATAAACACTTACAATAGTATGCATAGCAAGGAATTTTTTTATTCCATAGCATTGTAAACCTTTATTGGATGCTTCAATCCTCAAAAATTATTTTAATCCAATCAGTGAGAAATGTGTAAATATTTTACAATTAATTTATACGGTAGCATGACTATAGGATTTGATTTTTATAAAACTGACTTGCTATTTTAACAGTTAATTATTCCACTCACATTTAATTAATTAATTTAACTTAATTTACTCATCTAAAAGAAGTGTTAGGTCCAAGTAAATAGAAAACAGAAAAATATTATTTGGGTTTAAAGGATGGCAAATAATTCTGAGAATTCATAAGTTATCATAGTATTATAACTTTAATGAATAGATACATACAATGTGCACATTGTGAGAAATATCTAGTAAGGAAACACAGGCCTAGAGATACAATTCAAGGTAGAACACTTGAGTAGCACATATAAGCCACTGTGTTTATCTCTTAGTGTTACAAAAAGATAAAGAAAAATATAGACATTCTAAATTTTCTAATTATTTTATCATTAATAATATGTTTATATAAATATGTAGATATATTTGATTTATTTGATAACTTGTGAAACTACCTTTAGAACCAATTTTGTAGCTATGTTTTACATATATATAATATATGTATATTATATATGATATACATATGTTGCATATATAATATATATACAAAAATGTGTATTATATATACAATAATTCACATACATTGTGAAGCTGAAGTCTATGCAATAAAAGCCAATAAAATTTTGGAAAATATGTACTTTATTAACACACAAAGAAAATTATTAAAAGATAAGGATGAATTCATTTTCCTAGAAATGACTCAATTTTACCTTGAAACCACAATCTTAAGTGAAACAAATCAGCCACAAGCTTAAATATCACATAGTTTATCTTGTATAAGAATTTCATATCATAAATAAAGAATGAAATAAAATAAATATGAACTAGGAATACAACTATTTCACAAATGGGAAGAGAACAAAGAAATGAAGGATGGGAGAGAGAGAGGATGGGGAGAGGAATTAGAATGCATCATGTCCACTACCACAAAAAGCATGTGAAGCCATTCCACAAACACACATTCATAAAAAATAAAGAAGAGAAAAAAGAGTAGAGATAGTAACAATGACAAATTGAATAACTTCTGTGGATTTCTAACATACTGATTATTTTGGCAGCTTTAAAATATAAAATTGTAATTGTATTGAATATTTTGACTTCAAATTTTCTGAAGAAGTCATGTATTAGTCTGTATTTTTGTATAATTACACAAAAAAATTAAACACTATTTATATAGGGCATAATTGATGTAATAGTGAGAGCAGAGTTAAGACTTGGAAAATCATCTGTGAATTTTTGCCCAATGTTTACAAGATTGTCCTGAAAAATCTTCAAGAAAGAGGCAGTTACCTATATATCTCCACAATGATGATAAAACATTCAGTAGAATGAGTGATGGTAACCAGGGAGGCAAATAGGTTGTCAAACTCTGTCACCTTATCACTGAGGGTTTCCCATATAAAGATGACAGAAAGGATGTGTGATGGCTTTCGACTTAAATGATAGTGGAGCAAAGAAATAAAAAAAGGGGGGGCAATCATTTGTACACTCTGAATGTGAGTCATTTCCCACTATGAGAAAGTGAAAGGTCTTACAGATGTCCACAGAGTTACATTGTCATAGATTCAGATTATTGCAGATGCACATTTATATATTTATTTATGGAGGATGATTATTATTATTCTATAAGAATATTAATGCTGTCAGTTGTGGTGATGCATACATGTAATCCCAGCACCTAGCATGCTGAAGCAAGAGGATTTCCATGAGTTTTACGCCAGAGTGGGCTACACAGTAAGTTCAGGGCCAACCTGAACTACATAGTGAGACCCTGACTCAAACAAACAATAATAATAATAATAATAATAATTGAATAGAATATTGATTCTACTTCTCTGACAAAGGAAGCTTCACAATGAGAAGCAAGACTGGCAGCTCCCCATGAAAGTCTCCTCATGGTGCAGTGCCAAATCTCTGGGTTCAGCAGAGATGTGCCTCTGCCCTAACTTGTGTGATAAGATGAAATCTTCTGCATGAAAGCATTTTAAATCCAGAAACATAAACACCTTGGCTACACAGTTAGAATGTTGGTAGTAAAGACTATGATCATTAACCTTTTAGCATAATCTATTAGTCATGTATTAATTAGTTGGAAAGTTTGCTTAAAAGAGGATGAAACTTAAATAAACATAAGTGCAGATAGAAAGCATATTAGTATGTCCCAAATATGAGACACTGATGAATACTGCAGGGAGGAACAAAGGTGTATGCCAGACATATTTTCATGAAAAAATAAATACTGTGTATGTATCTGCTCCACTTAAATGATTTAGATCTGTAGGTCTCTGTTTATTTTTAGAAAGCTATAAAAACTTACAAATACATTTTATAAAGTAGGACATAAGGGGGTGTTGCTGAAGAAGACTTTATTTTTGCCAGACTTTTTGTAAGGGACATTTGCAAAGGTCGGTTGGGAAGATCATGCCTTATATTCAGAGCACCTACTTAATGGTAAGGCATTCTTTTTTCTGATGTGCAGAAATAGACTGACTGTTTACTGTTCCAATATATCACCATGGAACATTCGTTTTGAGGATAAGATTGAAGACAAATAAAGCCTATCAATCCATCAACAGATGAATGGATAAGAAAATGTGGTATGTATACACAATAGAGCAGTAGTCTGCCATATAGAAGAATAAATGAATCATTTGTAGGAAAATGAATGCTTCTTGAGACCATAATCTTAAATGAAATAAATCAGATACAAACTTAAATATGGCATAGTTTCTTTTCTGTGAGAAGCATAATATATAAATAAAGTGCAACAAAACAAAACAAAAACAACAAAACTTATCTAAAGAAGAACTTCAAATGGTCCACAGATATATTAAAAATGTTCGGTATTACTGGGTATTAGAGAAATGCTAACTAAAACATCACTGACATTTCATCTTGCTTCAGTAAGAATAGCAAACCTCAAGAAATCAAATGATAACATATGCTGGTGAGGCTTAAGGGCAAAGGAAACTCTCTTACATCATTGGTTGGAATGTAAACAAGTAAAACTGTTATGGAAATTAGTATGGTGATTTCTCTAAATATTAAAAAATGAAATCCCATTCAATCTAGTTATTCACCTTCTGGGTATCTTCCTAAAAGAATTAAAGACATCATATTATAGTGATATATGCATATCCATGTTTATAGCACCACAATTCATAAGAGCCAAATCTTGGAAGTAGCCTATTGTTTTATCTACCGATGAGTGGATAAAAGAATGTAATAGGTATGCACAATGGAGTACTTCTGTGCTATAAAGAAACAAGGATAAATTTGAGCCATTTGTGGGAAAATGAATGAAAATATAATAATATAAAATATATCAGACACACAAGCTTAAATACTGCATGATTTCTCTCCTGTGAGTAAAGGAAAAGAGAGGTCATATGTATATACAATGGACTACCACTCTGCCATAAAGAAGATAAATTTGACTCACTTGTAGGAAAATGGATGTACCTTGAGACCATAAGTGTACATAAAAGAAAGTAAACAAACAAACCTAAATAACGCATGGCTTCTATTATATGAGAAATCCAAATTATAAACAAATTAAACAGCAAAATAAAAGATAGATAATATAAAACAGGAAGCTAGTTCTTTTGAAGGGGAAAGGGACTAAGAGATGGAGGGGTGAGGAGTGGGAAAGGGAATTTAAAAAGTAACTAAAATGTCAAATGGTCGTGAAACACAAATGTTTTTAATGGATTCAGAGCACAGAAGCAGTCACAACAGTGCAGTTAGAAACACACACAAACGAGAACCTCTGGAATTGCTTCAGAAACTGGCAAGGATGATGGGAAAACTATGTTCACAGCGAGACAATATTTTGAGGATGATTGATGACAATATGTCTTGTACTCCAATATTTTTTCATTTTAAATATTCACTGATAAATATAAACATTGAGTCACTTGAAAGGAATCATCAAAGAAGCAAATTTGTATGAATTTCATGACTCAGAAGAAAGGCCAGAAAATGCCTGAGGAAGCTTTCACAAGCTTCTGTGTCATATGTGTAAAATGAGATTAGAAAGTAAATACTGTTTACAATTAGTCATTTGAAACATTTAAGAATACAGATGCATGATTTTAGTAAGATGGCTTTATATATCAATAAAACAAGGAAAATTAGGTAACAGAAATGAGAGCAAACACATTCGACAAACTACTTAACAAAGAACAAATGCAAAATCTAGAAGGTATATTTAAATTTTATGTTTCTTTGAATTGAAAAATGCATACAATTTCTGTGTTTGAAGAGGGCATAATGAACATTTGTTTTCAAATCTTTGGAAACTTAATATTGGCACAAAAATTTAGAAGCTATAGCACAACATTCATAGATAAAATTAATATATTTTCCACGAGAAATTTCCTTTACTGGCTCTAGTCTAAGAACATAATCAAAAACTATTTGCAAGAATATTTGTGTTCACACTATTTGTACTATCAAACAAATAAAATGCATCAAAACTTTAAAACTTCCACAAGACATATTTTAAATTATGGCACAGAGATATTTGCTACATTAAATTATAACACTGAACTATGGTCAATGCTTTCAAAGTCACAGGAAAATAAATTGGAATGAACTATTAAATGTACGTATTTGACCCAGAATAGTGGCACATGCTATCGTCTTAGCTACGCAGAGACTGAGAAAGCAAGACCACAAGTTCAAAGCCAGCTTGGAAAACTTAAGGAAACCTTGTTTCAGAACAAGATCATTTTTAAAAGTTGGAGATTGGGCTGGTGAGTTAGCTCAGCGGCATAAGCAATTGCCCAGCAAGCACGAGGACGTGTGATCCCTGGTAACAAAAAAAAAAAAAAAAAAAAAAAAAAAAAAAAAAAAAAAAAAAAAAAAAAAAAAAAAAAAAAAAAAAAAAAAAAAAAAAAAAAAAAAAAAAAAAAAAAAAAAAAAAAAAAAAAAAAAAAAAAAAAGGAGATAAAGCTTGGTGGGTAGAGCACTTTCGGAATCAATCCCAATACACACGTGCGGGTGCACGCACATGCACACACACACACACACAGAAAAGCACATAATACACAGTGATACATAGCACAAGGAATGTAAACATTTTGTTTTACAAACGTTCTACTAAACAAAAAAAGATAAAAGAATATATTACAAAATATAAATATATAAATATAAATTGCTAAACTAAAAAAAATGGTTAGGAAACAGTTCATGAAGATCTAAAACTCATTCTCTCTTTCCCTCCCTACTTCTCTATCTCTCTTTCCCTTCTTGCCATCCTGTCCCTCTCTTACCACCTTTTGTCCACTCAGAGGTATTTAATGTTTACTTTTAAACAATATATCACAAAACCCAGACTGAAAACGTGTAAGCATTGGTCATACTGAAAAAAATAAAACATGGCCAGTAACTTTACTTTCATTTTACTTGCTTCTTAAACATTGATGAAGAGAGAAAAAGTGAAATCAAAACTTTAGATCAGGGACTACAACCTTTTCATTGGTATTACTCTAAGAAATGTGAGCATTGTAGGTGACCACGAAAGTCACTATAAGCAAAAATGAAGAACAGTAGAAAAGAAGAATAATGTAAATAAAGGGGAGGAAACTTCTGTATTTGGTTTTTGCAGCAGGTTACCTATTGGCTGCCATGTTTAGCATCTTACCTCTACACTGTCATTCTGATTACTTGCATTGATGCTCAATGCTAGGACTTAAACCTGTGTCTGTGAACCTCCAAAGTATACGAGAATTACAGGGTATTTGTATTTCAGCACTGTCTCTTATAGTGAATTTCATACATAGTTGCCACAATCTTAGAAAAATTTGCTTGAATAACTTGCAGTTTATAAGGAAGATAATTAAAAATTTGTCCACTGATCAAGAAAATAGTTTACATATGCTTGATAATGATGATTTAAATCAATTCTAATCAAATATCATGTAAGCCTAGATATTCCCCAACTATTGAAAACTTGAAAAAATTGCAGTAGCATTCAAGGAATATAGTCAAAATATTATAGATGTAGAAACAGAATCACAGGAAAAAGAGCATTATTTTATCACACTTCAGTTCCCATGAAGGTTACTGGTCCCTTCTTATCTTTTTCTCAAACATATGCAAAAGCAATAATCCTGCACACTGGAAAATTTGTCATTAAATTTTAATAAGCATAAACAATGCAATTTTGCATATTTAAATATCCTTATATTTTTTCCTATATTTTCTGTCAGATAAGTTCCCAATTTTCTTGAATAATTCACCATTCAATTAGCAATGATGCTTGGGATAAAATTCATAAGCTATGCTTTTTCCAATTAGATTTAAATATTAAAATGAAAATGAGGTAGCGAATGGAGGTATGAGTTAGTAAAATATCAAGCTGAGTGTGTTGACTAGAGAACCCGAGTAAAAAACAGTGTTTTCTGTACTATAGTCACCCTGACCTAAACTGAGAGAATAGAACATAAAATGAGCAGCAAAACAAAATAAACCTGCTTTACAAAGATCAAATTCATACACCATTTTTATCTTAAATATATATAGTGGTTCTGTTTAAAAATTATATGAGTAAGGAATTGAAATGAAAATATTAAAAAACATAGGCATTTCTGTTGGTAATTGCTGTGAAAACATCTTTATTATACTTTGTTTATAAAGAGAAAATAACCTCTTTTAATTACTGCCAAATATATTTGTTTTTATTACCATTTATAATCAGTTATTTACATATTATGTGATTTCCTCAGCTATACATCTATACCTAAATTATAAAACCTAAAATTAGATTTACATTGCCTAAAGACCGATGTTTAAAACATTTTGAGTTTAAAAGAAATATATAGTAAACCTCCTTGTGAATTCACCTGAAAATACACAAATTATTGGCAAAACCTTAACCAAAATAAAAATAGGGTTACTCCCTATCAGCCTTGTCTGAGAAATATAGCAGTATGATAAATGACATTGACATGCCTGTACACTTAAAATAGTATATTTTAAAATAACTTTTATAAAACAACATAGACAATTTTTCCTCTCAGTATGGCCCTAGACTGATCCTTGAGCTATGATTTAGACAAACTGTGTAAAAGCAACAAGGCATGGCCATGTGTGAAGTGTAAGTGGTGAAAAGCCATCTGCTCAAAAGACTTTGTCACACTGATTGAGTTTGCCTGAGGACGTAGGGGAAAATGTTGCTGTAAAAATATTCCAGAGTTCTCAGTTAATGTCTAAGCATGTGGAAGGCAAGTTTATTTGGACAAAAAATATAAAATAATAGCTCTTCCACAAGAGGAGGAACTAAGGAGGGCGGGAAGGTATAAGGAAGGGTGATGAGGAGATAGACAGTGAAATGTTACATATGTGTGAAAATATCACCATGAAGTTCAATGTTTGGTAAAATTAACATGCATTGTGCAAAGAACACAGACACAGACTGACACACCCATGCAACACACTCATATATATGCATACATAAGCATATATGTCATATATTCACAGACATATACATATGCATATACATTTTTCCACATATATTGAAAAATTCTGTATATATAAAATCAAGATGAGTCACAGACAAGATATATATCTTTTTCTCCTGTATTTCCTTTGCTAATGATGTTTTTCTTCCCTATAAAGCCCTGAGGGAAAAAGTATCTGCAGGAAGTCACCAAGGGGAGAATCAGCTCATGGTGCTTTCTGCTTTGCTGTTTCACTCACCTTCATGCATTGTGAGCATCTGGTAAATCTACACTAAGACCTATTGTGGCTAACGAGTCACAGGTGAGTTCGTATAAATGGGGTAGAAAAGACCATATGTCTGTCATTTACTCCTATTCAAACTGTTTTGTAGTTTCTAATCTTTCCAAATGAGAAATATAGAAAGCAATGTTTTGCACCACAGATAATATGGGACATTGTTGATCTATTGGTTGCTTTTTCAGTAATGAGGACCATATATCTCAGAGAATGTAGGATTCAAAAAACAAAAATAACATTATAATTTAAGCCCAAAATCACAGGAATGCATAACATTGCACACTGATGATACTGTGTTATGTGTTCCCAGATCTAGTTTACCTCATAATTGTTGAGCTCCTTTTAATAAAGTAACAAATAAAAAATTATTACACCTTGTTATTTTTTTTAAAAAAGATACTATAAAAAAATCAGCAGCCAACTATGACCCCATGGTTCTTTTGAATAAATAGCATGAGATTTTATAGATAGCTAAATTTAATTCTCAAGTATAATTGCAAAACAAAAAAACAAAGCAAACAAAAACAATCAGACCTCCTATAAGTATATACTGTTGAAAACCTTGGGTACATTTTCTTTCCTTAAACACCTGAGAAAGAAATAACTAACAACCAGGTTGTAATTATTCAAGCTTTTCAGAAGTCAAGCCATATCTTACCTTTATGTTTGATAAATGTGAAAGTAGAGGATAAATTACACAAGTTGCTGACAAAGGTCACATTAGGAGTTGTTAGCAGAAAAGTTAAGACTAGATGACAACCTGTGTGATTTATCGACCCTAATGATACAAAGTGTTTCAAGGTCAACATAAATTAATTTTAAAACATTATTATTATACTTTGCTTTTACAAGACACACCTTGTAAAGAATATTTGCTCTCAGGTTATATAGCATATATTAGAATTTGGTGTAAGGTGTGTCAAAACAACAAATGAAAGTGTTTACCCAAAGTGATCATTTAAAAATTCTGGATTTGACTGGTATTATGAGATATACTGCATCATAAAAATTAGGGCAACTTTAAAAGCAAAGGAAAACTAGAAGTGAAGGATCTGGCTTTGTTTTCACATGATCTAGCTTTTGCAAAAGGAAGTAAAATAGGAGAGTCAGTAACTTACTGTCTATTTCTCAACTGTGTATTTTTCAGGGTAAGAGACCACCTAATCCAGGCAATGCATGGATTAGAGCTGAAGTGCCAAATTCTGTATATAATGAGCTTGTTTTACCATTCAGTTTCTGTTGTGTGAAACCAAGCACCTTCAAGTTGATCAATAAGGGGAGCGATATCTAGAAGACAAGGGTAATAGACTGTAGGAAAAACAACACTTCATTTGTGAAACATGATAACAAGCCTTAAACCATCACCTCCTTGGAACAAAATCATATTAATATTTCCTTTTTCTCATGCAACAATCAAAGCTACTTACTGATTGCTTCAAAATCACATCAATATTTTCAGTTGATTTCATCGATTATAGACTCTGTCTGCTATGGGGAGCAGACAGAGTATATTTAGACTAGCACTGCTTGGGAACAGCACTGGTAGAAAGTGTAGCCACACATCACTTAATCATAGATTCTTCTAATAAGTGTGTTATTGTGGAATGCTGTCATTCTGCAAACATCCCACTATATCCTTTTATGCTTCATCTTTTTTGAGCGGGGGGGTAGAGATTCAACTCACAATCTTGCACTTGCCAAGCAGGTGCTCATGCCACTGAGCTAAATCCCTGCCCCCCACCACTATAAGCTTTTAAAAGCACATGATTAATGAAGCACAAGAGAAAATGGTACAATAAAGAAACACAAAAAAGACGAGACACATATACGTGCTGTAGGCTTAATGGAGTATTGTTTTACACTAAACACATTTTATAAGTAGAAAGAATACATTCCAAAGTAATAATAATATTATAAACTTATAAATCATTAAGAGTTGGTTATCATTTTCAAGTATTATTATGTACTATGCATAATCTGAAATGCTGTATTTATAACATGACAGTGCAATAGGCTTGTTTGCAAGAGCATTTCCACAGACATATGAGTAATATGTTTGCCACAGTGAAAGGTTGACTACACTATCACTATGCAAAAGAAAATTTTCAACTCTAGGGCCTACTTTTGTGTATGTTGTCTGTGGCTGACCACATAATTATCACCAGGTGTATAATTGTGCAGGAAAATGAAAAGTAGTATGAAAAATTGAGACTGATTATAATGGTTTCAGATTTATAATAAATGAATAATTAGCTCTACTTTGAGATTGCCTAGAAAACTGAAAAAAGACATCATTAAAAATATTAATGTAGAGATGATAGGTACAAATCTATGAAGAAGCTGAGATGTCTGATATGTCTAAGCTGACAAGTTAGCAAGCTACTGTTTCTTTTGCCCTGTCTCTCCATGAAGTTTGAGCTTCTGGAGTATGAACAGAACTATTCACTCACAGAGCAATCTTACTGTCTATGAATCCCCATGATGCAGTTACTCATAGTACAGGTTAAGAGAGCCAGATGGCACCTGGATGTGAATAAGGATTCGCACCACCAAGGAGAATCTGAAAAATAAAAAGACTCAAAGTACAGAATGGGTAGAATACCTATCCCTCCTGTCACCCTGAGATGGAGGATTGGGGGGAGGGTACTTTAGCACCAGTATTAAGCAAAAACTGTAAGCAAAGCTCTTCAGAGCAATACATAGTCCTTTGCTTCCAAATCATGCTTTCCACTTTATTCTTCTCTGGCTGTATAGAGATATGAAAATATGCATGGAGAATAGAGGTGTTTCAGAACAATGAGAATTTGCTTGGCAACATGATTTGAAAAAGGCTTGCTCACAGGTGAAGCCAAAAATCAAAGCTGCATAATGTGCTTTTGGAAGACAGGGAGAAGTCTGAGAAGTCTATGTTTTCTTATTTTTAATTTAAAGAGAAAAAAAAACAGGAAAAAGATAGAAATATTACAGAATTCCAAGAAAAGAAGATAAACAGTAAGAAATCACTGGCTGATAAATTACATATTGTTCCTTTAGCAATAGTTAAGCAATAGTTATTCAGGTTACAGAATTAAAGCACGCAACGTGGACACTAAAGCAGTGAAAGTGCAAACAGATCTGTTCAACAATCCAACAAGAACCTAGAAATATGGTCATCAATCCCACACACCTAAACATGCATGCAGCTATATCTTTTATAGTGCTTAATAGTTCTTCTTTTTTTACAATAGCAATTATAAATTTTTAAAATTTTATTTAAATAGAAGAGGAAAAAACAGAAGAAAGGGTAACAACAATACAGAATTCTAAAATAAAGAAAGAAAAAGGAGAATGAGAAAAAGCCCCACTAAGAAATCAGTAATTTGTAAATTACATACTGTCATCCTGGATGTAGTTGTTCAAGTACAAAGTTAAAAGGTACATAATAAATATTCAAATAGTCAGACTACAAACAGTTCTGCTCAAAGATCCAATAAAGATTTAGCAACATGGTCATCTATTTTGCACACTCAAACTTACATGCAGTTATATCCCTTAGAGCCCTTTTTTTCCCCTCTTTTTTACAATAGCAATTAAAATTTTGGTTTTATTACACTTGTAGTTCTTATTTACTTTTTACACTAGAGACACAATATGATATTTATAAATATGATTCTTATTTATTTCACTAATGAGGATAGTGTCAAGTTGTCTCCATTTGCCCATGAAGTCCTCAAGATCATCCTTTTTCATAGCTGAGTATTATTCCATTGTATAAAAATGCCATATCTTTTTCATCCACTCTGCAGTTGATGGGCATCTTGGTTGTTTCCAGGATTTAGCTATCACAAATTGTGTGGCTATGAACATGGGTGCACATATATCACTGTGATATGAACTTTTCAGTTCTTCGGGGAAAATACCCAAGAAGGGGATAGCTGGATTGAATGGGGCTTCCAATCCTAGTCTTCTGAGAATTCTCCATATGGATTTCCATAACGGTTGCAGCACTCTACATTCCCACCAACAGTGGAGCAGTGTTCCTTTTTCCCTGCAGCCTCGCCAACATTTGTTATCAGTTGATTTCTTGATGGCAGCTATTCTTTCCGGAGTAAGGTGGAATCTCAGTGCTGTTTTAATTTGCATTTCTTGAATGACCAGTGATGGTGAACATTTCTTCATGTACTTATTTTCCATTTGTAAATCTTTCTCTGAGAACTGTGTGTTCATCTCAGATGCCCATTTTTGGAGAGGGTCTTTGAATTTGGTGGGCTTGATGTTTTTCTATTCTTTATATATTCTGGACACAACACCTTTGTCTAAGGGGTTGCTGGTTAAAATTCTTTCCCACTCTGTTGGTTTTCTTTTTACTCTGTTGGTGATTTCCTTTGAAGTGCAGAAACTTTTCAATAATGTGAGATCCCATTTGTTGATTCTTTGAAGTGTTTCCTGTGCAGTTTGCATTTTGTTCATGAATTCTCTGCCTACCCCTATGTCTCCAAGACTTCCACCTACCTTGTCTTCCAGTAGATTTAGTGTTTCTGTTTTAATATTGAGGTCTTTGGTCCATTGAGACTTTAGTTTTGGGCATGGTGATATGCATGGATCTAGTTTCAGTTTTTGGCATGTAGAGAGTCAATTTTTCCAACACCATTTATTAAAAAGACTATCCTTCTTCCAGTGGACATAGTTAGCCCCTTTGTCAAATATCAGGTGGCTGAGTCATTGTGCTTGCATCTTTTAATCTGTTCCAATGGATCCTCAGGTCTATTTCTTTGCCAGTACCAAGCTGATTTTATCACTGTGGCTTTATAGTACTGTTTCAAGTCAGGAATTGAGATGTCTCCTGACTTGCTTTTGTTACCTAGAATTACCTTTGCTATTCTAGGTTTCTTCTGTTTCCAAATGAATTTTAGTAATGTTTTCTCTAGATCTGTGAGGTATGTCAATGGTATTTTGATTGGTATTGCATTAAATCTGTACAATAGTTTTGGGAGTATGGCCATTTTCACAATGTTGATTCTTCCCAACCAAGAGCAAGGAATGTCCTTCTGTTTTCTAATATCCTCTTCAATCTCCTTTTCAGCATAGTATAATTTTCAACATATAGGTCTTTTACATTTTTAGTTAGGTTGATTCCCAAGTATTTCATTTTTTTACATGTTATTGTAAAGGGTGATATTTCCATTATTTGTCTCTCAGTGAGTTTTTTGTTTGTGTACAGGAATGCTATTGATTTTTGAGCATTGACTTTGTATCCAGCTACACTGCTGAACTTGTTTATTACCTC
>PVLA01018575.1:0-14204 GCA_004027455.1 Hydrochoerus hydrochaeris
CACCATCACCACCATCACCACCACCACCATCACCACCACCATCACCACCATCACCACCACCACCACCACCATCACCACCACCATCACCACCACCACCACCACCGCCACCACCATCACCACCATCACTATCACCACCACCACCACCACCATTAGCACCAATGCTGCCATCACCATCATCCTGTTAGTGATGGTGATGGTGATGGTGGTGGCAGCGATGGTGCCGTTGAAGGTGGTTACTGGTGGTGGTGGTGACGCTGATGGCAAAAGCCGTCAGTGATGCCGAGAGGTGCTCAGGGCTGCCGCGTCAGCATCCATGTCTTACTGCACATTCACTCTCACACAGTGCTGCTCACGTCGAGTCTTCCCGTGAGGAAGCAGCAGGTGTGGGTTAGGCCACCGAGCAGCCTAAGGCAGGCCAACTCGGGCCAGATGGCAGGTGGCCTTGGGACCCTGCGCCCTAGTTTTAAGCAGTATAATTAGAACTTGTAATGAGAGGTAAGAAACTCGCCCAATACTACATGTTACTTACTTAGGCAAATCTTGACTTGTCACTGCTGTTGTCATTGTCTGTGCAGCTGCGCTGCCATTACTCTCACCACCAGTGTTACTGCCTCCCTCCTCATTCTGGAAAGAGCTGTGGGGTGCTGGCGGAAGCCCCCGAGGAGGACCAGCCAGGGCAGACCGAAGCTGCGGAGCGCGGGACACAGCCCCGGGCATCCCCAAGGTGCTCTCCGCATTGCGTGGTATCCATGGGACATTTGTGTGTGTCTAGTGTCAAGTGCACATCCTCACTGACCTCCGAGGTGCAACGACAGAGGCTGGACCCAGGAGCCGCCGGCCCGGACAGCGGCCCCACTGGGGAGGAGCCTGGGGTGCCGCAGCCCCGGCCTCTCCAGGGGCAGCTGAAGCCCAGGGTGGAGGCCAGTAGCTCCGGGCCCAGGCCGCACTCAGCCAGGGTTCGGCATGGGGTCCGACTCCCTGAAAGCCAACCCCGAGCCTTGCTTCTCTGCCCTGGACCAAATGGAGGGGCGCACTTCGCACGTAACGTCTCCCTGGCACAGTCACGGCCTGAAGCTGAGGAAGAGCCACACCCCCAGGCAGCCCGTTTGTCTGTGGA
Source organism: Hydrochoerus hydrochaeris (assembly GCA_004027455.1). Classification (NCBI taxonomy): domain Eukaryota; kingdom Metazoa; phylum Chordata; class Mammalia; order Rodentia; family Hydrochaeridae; genus Hydrochoerus; species Hydrochoerus hydrochaeris. The sequence goes on from PVLA01018575.1 coordinate 1,118, forward strand.
GACCAGTGAGGCTGGGAGGCTCTGAGTCCACACTTCCTCCCGCTGTGTCCCTGCCTTGAGCTGGTTTCCTGCCCAGCAGAGGACGTGAGTGCTGGTGGGAGCCCCTGCCATCGGGGGACCCCTGTGCCGTGGAGGCGCTCCCACCCGCGGGGCCCGCAGGCTGGTGCCGGGAGCAGCAGGCAGCGAGAGCTGTGCAGGAACCAGCTGGGCCTGCGCTTGATGTGTGATGGACTGGACGGGGGCCTGGCACATGTCCAGTTCTTGAGGACACTAGGAAGTGTCCTCCCCTCCTCAGTTTACCCACAGTTAACAGAACTCCGGCTAACAGAGCCCAGGCCCGCGCAGCCCCGGTACCACCAGGAGGCTGCTGAACCCCACCCACGGAGGGGACTTGGACTGAGATGACTAGCAGGGCCAGTCCCGCCTGGGGCCCTTCCCAGGGGCCCGCCTGGCTCCTCGTCGTAGCTGGGTCCTCGGGAAGGCCAGCTGCTCTGCCCTGTGGTGAAGCTGAGGCTGTGGTGATGGTTTTGCTGGCGCACGCTGGTGGTTTTTATTTTCTTGTTTGGCTTTTCTGCTTTGTTTTGCTTTGTTTCTCGGTAGAGCGTGAACACAGGACCTTTGTTTGTGCTGAGCGACTGCCCCCGCCCCGGTCTTTTGAAAACTCATCACTTGGGGCCTGGATCTCAGCAAGGTACCAAGTCGCACACACTGGGCTTGAGTTTGCAGTCTTCCTGCCTCAGCTTCCCAGAGTGCTGGGGTCACAGGTATGTGCCGCCTCACCAGGCTTTGTGGGGTTTTGGGGGGGCAGTGTGGGGAGAAGGGGTTGTTGGTTTTGCTTTTTAAAGATCTGAATCACTAAAAAGAAAGCATATCAGGACAGACAACTAGCAAGGAGCCTGTCGGCACAAGGACTACTGCAACCCAGTTCCCGAAGCGGAAACGGATCCTTCTCATCTCAAGGGCTCCAGCCCTGTACTGGTTCCTTCTAGCGAGTTCTTTGTTGTGGACTGAGGCTGGGAGAGGTTCTCAGCTGGAGAGACCTGGGGATGGGGTGGGGCGGCCAGGGGGTGGCACACCCCCCCCCCGCAGCAGGGGGTCAATGCAACGCAGGGCTTTACCAAGCTCTGGCTCTGGCCCACTGTGGTTCCAAGATCCTGCTCACGGTGTAGGAACTGAAAGTCAGGGCCAAGCCTCCAGGTAGACACTGATCCTGCCATCGAGTGGGGGAAATGAGTCTCGAGTGGGAGGGGTCCTGCCATGCCCGGGCTGCACTGCCCGCTCCAGGCCCTGCCCGGACTGTGCAGCCTCAGCCCCACGACAGGTCACTGGGCCAGCACCTCTTGGGCACTGAGAGGCTGGGATTCAGGTCCAGGCCTCCTGGGGCCCCTGGAATGGCCGGCCAGACTGCCTGTCCTCCTCCCAGCTGGGGAAGCTCTGGTGGAAAAGGCAGATTCGCAGAGCTGAGCCCTGCTTTTCCCCTGCCTCCCTGACGGAGGGCCCTGGAGTTTGTCACATGTCACCTGGGTGTCAAACAGCACACGTCAAACCCCAGGGGCCTCAGCCAAATCCAGCAGCCTGGGAATGAGGTCCGGAAAGACAAGAAAAGACGGAAAAGGAAGAGAGAGCTGCAGCCCGCTGGCAGATGGGCTGCCGTCAGCCACAGAGACCGATCCATTGATCCCAGCCACCAGCATCGATCGCCGGACCGCAAGCAACCGGCCGGCCGGATGCTGAGTCTGCAGACACTCAGGGGACGGAGCTTTCTGTCATCTTCCTGCAAGCCCGCCTGCGTCCCGGACCCGAGGCTGAAGAGACTGCCGTGCTGGAATGCACAGCTGCTGTTCCATGGGTCTCGGGGATGCTGAGCTCAGCCTGGCACCCAGGACAGTGCAGTTGGCGTCACCTGGAACTCGGCTGGTTCCCGTGACAGGTGGAACAAGGGACCCTTGAACTGTCCCCTCATACCGGAAACCACACCTGGCCCAGAAGTGTCACCCTGGCACCTTGTACTCCTACACCAGCCCTGGGGACCACAGTGCAGCCTGGGAGTCTGGCAGGGAATGTGGGGGTCACCGAGTGGCCCAGCGTCTTCCAGCCGCCCTGTTACCAGTCATCCCTCGGGATGAGACAGGCCACGCAGTGGCAGGGGCCACCGGGTCAGGCCAGGTGCCAGCCAGGGCAGGGGGCCGCGTGAGGACAGTCAGGACCCTCTCGGGCAGTGGCAACAGAGTCTCAGGCCAGGGTGAGACGACCGTGTGTCCTCTGCACTGTAAGGAGGGGCCTCTGCTCTCGTGAGCACCTTGGGGACCCTTCTCTGTGGCTGCACTAGCTCTGCTGTCAAACCCCTCACCAGCCTGGGCTCTGTCCTCGGCTCACAGCCCATGAGCCTCTCCCAGGACTGCGTGTCCCTCCTCGAGCCGCTGGACTCCCCTGATGGCCACGCCTGTCCCATGCAGCCCGCTGCCTGGAGCCCAGCATTGCTGCCTCGCCCCTGCAGATAAGCCCTGATCTGCATGATTGATTACAGGGGTGGCAGAGGGGAAAGAGAGCCAATGACCCCGGGGTCCAGATTCCACCCCGGCTGATGAATGAACCCCTTTTCCAGACTGGCCCTGCAGGGGCGCAGAGAGAGGAATGCAGAGTTATCAGGCCAGGGCAACCGCCCCACAGCGCCAGCGCCAAGCCCAACACAGGCGTCCCGGGGGAAGGTGGCCAGACGCCTGGCGTGGAAACACACCCGCGGCTCTTGGCTGCCAGCGTTGCCTGGGAAATGGTCCCACGGGTGGGTAGCGGGAGGCATTGGTCATGGGCTCAGCCCCTGCAGCCCTGGGAAGGTATTTTGGAGGCGATGGATGAATGTCCCCTCAGAAATGTCCCACCTCTCCGGGTAAATGTGACTCCACACTGCCCAGAGCACCCGGGATGCGTAATGAAACACTGGCGCTCGGACAAGGCCCTCAGAATGGCGCCTGTGCCTCGCCTACAGGCCACCCGGGAAGCTTACTGTCCTGGTCTTTCAGGTACTCATCTGACCACACATCTCCCAGATCCCTGAGCTAGGCACTGGTCCTTGTCCCCCTGGGTCACCTGGCATCTCCCTGGAGCCCACAGTAAACTGTCCTCCCCTTCTGAGCCTAGGCAAACGCCACCTCCTCCAGGAAGCCCTCCGAGAGCACCCCTGAGGCCGTTCTCCTCTCCTTAACTAATGACTCCTCTCCTCGCTGCTATGGGACCAGCCAGGTGGCTTGACTGATGTTCCCACAGTGCTTTGGGGGAAGGTGGCTGTCACTAGGAACCCATTGCAAGAAGGCAAAGCCGGCCCACCTCCAGTGTGCTCCTTGACCGTGTCACAGCCACTTGGGGACACCAGTGAGCCAGGTGACCTTGCCTTCCCAGTGGTACCCAGGCCCTCCGTCAGGCCCTGCCACCGCTCCACCTGGCTCCTGGCTCCTGCGGCTTCCCTGGCCTTGACCGTGGGCCCTGGAGAACCAGGGGTGCAGGAGCAGGGAGGTGGCGCCCTTGCCTGCCCCAGGCCTTCTGCCAGCCCCTCCCGCCGGGCTTCTCGGGGATCCCGGTCCCATCTCACGCCCTGATGGGACTGGGCCACACTGCAGAGTGGCCTCCCCTTGCTCCTCCTCGGCTGGCTGTCACCCCTGGGGTGCCACCACATGTCTCCTCCCTCCTCTCACCCTGGGAAGGGGGGCGATGCTGTCGCCAGGGCCCGAACACCCTGCCAGACACCTTCAGGAAGCTCACCCTCCCTGGGGCTGGGGACCAGGGGTCCTCTAACGGCGGCAGGGGGTCAGTAGGTGGGCTGTGGGGACCCCGGAAACACTTCCTCCACAGTGGCGGCCCAATCCTCCACTCCTGCTTGTGGAGGTTCCAAGTGCAGAATGCTGGCTGGGGGAACCCTTGAGTGACCTCTGCTCTATCAGCCGAGGTGGCTTCCATTCCGTGATGGGGGCGTCTCCCCCATGGCAGGCACCCAGTGGGGTCAGTTCTCACCACCAAGGGGTCAGCAGGGCTTTGGGGAGCAGGGCTGCCCTCCCCAAGATGGTAGAGGGAGTGGGTGTGGCCTGGGCACACTCTACCTGCGCCTGATACCCAAGGCCGATGGCTCAGGGTCCCTGTCCTTCTGAGGCCACTCCCACCTATCCTCAGGGGGTCACCCTGGGCAGGGTCCACCCTGGGGTATTTGCATCTCTGCTGTGCACTTAGGGCTGGGCACAGCTGGCTGGGGCAGGGGGGCTCGGTCTGGGGAGCCATCTCAGGCCCCTGCCCTTTCCGCCCGAGGACCATGGGCTTCCCTGCTTTCAGAGAGCAGATCAGGAAAGAGTGTGACAAAGAACCTCCCCCACCCCAGACCCTCTGTCACGTCCCGGGCGAGGACCAGCCTGCAGGGATCCTGGCTGGGCTGTGCCTCTGTGTGCTGAGGGCCAATGGGACGGGGAGCAGACCTGTCCACCTTGACATCCACCAGCCAGGGCGTTATTTATTGAGCATGGACGCGAGAAACATCCGTAGAATAAACATGGAGGGAAAGAGCGTGGCCGCAGAGCGCCGTCAGGCTGTTAAATCCGGGGAGCGTTTCCAGGTCACTCTGGCTCTTCAGAAACCACTCTCAGGACAGGTCCCCATGTGGAAGGGAGGAAGAATTGGCCGGCGGAGTGGACATTCTTCGGGAGGCTGTGGAGGGAAGTGTTTGCCGCGCTGTCCAGGATATCCGGAGCCAGGCGGATGGATTCCTCCCAGCGGGCCATGGCCCAGGCCGGGGTGTTTATTGGAAGAGGTCTGTTCCTGCTGGACAGGTGTCCCGGAGCGGGGACACGCAGGGCTTGACCTGGAGGTCAGCGCCCTGCACCACTGCCCCACCTGGAAATTGGTGGCCCCTGACTCTCGAGTGGGAACTGAGGGTTCCCAGTAGGAAGGGGTGCCCCTCCTGGATCCTGGTTTCCCACAAAGACTGGCCCCTACCTTGGTCCCCGTGGAAGGAAGGCAAATGACTTGAGTTTGGCGACTCAGAGGACAGGTCGGGGATGCCGAGGCCCTTTGGAAGTGGCATCTGGGTCCAGGCTGGGTCTCTGGGCCTGGGGAGGCAGCACGGAGGCGGCACCCCGGCTGTCCCAGGCACCACGAGGTGTCCTCCAGCCTCCGGTGATGTCTGGGTAGGAGGTGGGCTGGATCTGGGACGGGGTCCAGGGACAGTGACCATGAGTGATGCTGACTCAGGGACGCTTGCTGAGAGCAGCAATGACATCTGCACAGTAAGTGGGCCCTTAGGATCGGGGGTCCCCAGTGAGATCAAGGCACCCAGAGTCAAGGTCACAAGAGTGGCAGAGGCCCAGAAGTGCCAGTGTGGCCACAAGCAATGCGGTCCTCAGTCCTCTCCCCTCCCCCTGTCCCCCACCCCGCCCCCAGCCATCTGCCAGGCAGGAGGCCAGGGCCAGGCTGGAGCAGGCTGGGCAAGGCAGTGTGCCCCCTTCTCCTGGGAGAACACGGGGAGGGAGACCTGAGGGCAGGCGGGGGCCGCGGAGGCCTTGGGGCTGCAGATCAAGCTGGCCAGCCAGGGTCCCAACCCCCAGGCTCCCTTCCCACGGGACCCTGGAGGCAGAGGCCCAGGCGTGACGCCCATCAGCCTGGGTGCTGTGGTGGAGGCCTGGCCACTCACCGCTCCTGCTGTGCCCAGGGGACAAAGTCACCTGCAGAAACAGATGGCGCTGGACTGACTGTGGTGCCGGCCCTGGCTCCATTTCCCTCTTGAATCCTCTGCCTGGTGACCCTCCTGCCTCAGTGGCCCATTTCGGGCTGAGTGTGGCTCTGATGACAGGGCCATTCCCACTGCAGCCCCAGCCCGGCTCTGCCCCTACTGGGCCGGCCTCCCGCCCCACCGCCTGCCAGCCTCTCTTGGTCTCTCTCCTCACCCTCCGAGGACAGGCAGGGGAAGGGGAGGTGGGGACCCTTGCTGGCGGCCGTCTGGTCCCCGTGTGTTAGCTCCCCTTCCCCTGCTGCCCGGGCCCCGGGCCCCCGGCTGTCGTGGGGGAGCAGCGAGCTGGGCTGAGGCTACGTCTGCACATGGCTGAAGCCAGGCTGCGAGTGAGGACGTGGCCAGGCCCCTGCCGGCCCCGCAGGACCCCAGCCCTCCGCAGCGCACACCTCCAAGGCCCTGCAGCCCTGTCCCCTCCCCGCCCCTCCCCTCCCCTCCCCACAGGGCCCCAGCCCTGTCCCCTCCCCGCCCTCCCCCTCCCCTCCCCACAGGGCCCCAGCCCTGTCCCTGTGCCCAGTCAGCACCACAGCTGTGCTACAGTGAAGCCTGAGACCTTCTGGAGCCTCCCTGCCTCTGCCACCTCACAGGACGCTGCTGTCACCTGTCAGCGCTCCAATGAGCTGGGGTCCTGAGGGTTCCTGGTGGAGGAGGGGACTCAGGGTCACCCTGGCATGCTTGGCACAGCGTGGCAAGATGCTGGACAGTGCGGGCCTGGGACTGGGTTGGAGTCTGACTCGGGTGAGGCACTATCTAAGCCTGTGGACGCCCTGTCAGATCCCATGGAGGACACCACTGGCCCACCTCAGGGACAAGGGTTGTGCTCGGGAGCCCCAATCCTCTCCCCTCCAAGTCCTGCTGGGCTGGCAGTGGCCTTCTCCCACCCGGGTTGCATCCCCCGCACGTGTGACCTGGCTCGGGAGTGGATCTTTGCAGGTCTGCCCTGGCATCTGAGGCCCCATGTGGCCAGCTTTCTGCCACTGTAGGGAAGCAGCCGCCATGAGGGAAGGTGACCCTGGCTCCCAGCACCGGCCGGGGGTCCCTACCTAGATCGCGGGACCCATTGCCGTGGATGATGGCAGGGCAGGCAGGTGGAGCCAGCCTCTGTGTCATGGCCAGAGAGTGGATGAGGGGTGGCCAGGGTCTCAGTCTGCAGTGACCCAAGGAGGTCCAGCCGGGCCCTGCTGCTCCCAAGAGTGCCAGCCACCCTGGGCACCAAACCTTCGGCATGAGCCTTGGGGACACTTGCCTGGGGCCTTGTCTTAGGACACCCTGACCCATGGCGATGGCCTCAGTTGTGGCGGCCTCTGGTGTGGACGCCTGCAGCTCAGCCCTGGGTCAGAGAGCTCAAGTGCAGTCCTGGGGACCGGAAGAGAGCAGCAGCCTGGGGGCCTTGGAGGCAGCTTCTCCTGTGAGATGTGTGGCTCCGGTTTACTGAGACCTGAGGCCCTTGCTGCCGCCTGGGCCAGAGTGAGCACAGGGCCCGTGGGTCTGCAGGACAAGCCACTCATGGCCCTGCTGACCACAGGACACTGGTGTGTCACATTTGATCATGAGACCAGAGGGGCAGAGGGAGAAGGAGGAGAGATGGAGGAGGAGGCAGGGGTGCGGGGCTGGGCCAGTGGGAGATATCAGTGAGGCCCCAGGGGCCGAAGCAGCAAGAGTGAGGTGGGGACGGAACGATGGGGGAACATGCGAAGGAGAGGGGCAGCCAGGGCCAGACGCGAGCCCCTGTGAGAAAGACCCAACCCGGCTGCCCTCGGCCGGCTGCCAGATCCCCACCCCACCCTGGGAGCTGGGGGCTTAAGAGCAGCTCGGGACAGAGGGTGAACTCTAAGGCCTCTGCTCTCAGGATGGCAGCTCGGAGCATTCCTGCAGCAGCACGGATGCCTTACCAGCAGATAGTGGGACGCAGTGAAGGCGCTCGAGTCCAGGGGCCTAGGCCTGGTGCTTAATTAGCACCCCCATCTGCCAGCATTATCATGACCCTGAGCGGGACACAGAAGAGAAGAGCTTGAATGACAGAGGACTCCAGACAGGGTGGGTTAGAATCTCCCACTCCCACTCCCCACCCCAGGCCTTGTGGGATTGGAGAAAGCACCCCGAGAGCCATCCCTGGGCGGGGAGCTGGGCTTTACACTGAACAGGCCTTGCTGAGGCCACTCGGGCTGTCCTCTGACCAGGGCACTTGGGTGGGGTGAGTCACCGGCCTGTGCCGCCTGCCTGGCTGCAAACGCAGAAGGCTCAACTTGAGATGCATGTGCTGGAAGATGGGGTGACCAGCTCCATCTTGTGAGACAGCCAGGGACAGAAAGAACACAGCAGTTACTGGAGAAAAGGTCAGCAGAGCCATGCTCAGTTTAGATCAAACAGGATCCATCCATCCATCCATCCGTCCATTCACTCTTCCATTCTTCTACACATCCATCTATTATCTGTCCATCCATTCATCCATCCCATATGTCCACTGCTCCATTCCTCTACCTGTCTATCCATCATCTGTCCACCCATCCACATGTCCACCCATCCCTTTCTCTACTTGTCCAGCCATCATTTGTCCAGCCATCATCCATCCATCCACCCACCCATCCATCCTTCCATTTCTCTACTCATCATCTGTCCATCCACATCGCCTCCCCACAACACCTACACAAAACTGGGGTTCCATTAGCAAAAAAGAAGGGATCAGATGTTGAGATTTCAATTAACAATGACTGCTAGCATCTATCAGATTCATCTGTGAGGCTATTGCTGCCACCATCAGAGTCTGGCACAGCAGGAGGGGCATTGTCATGCCTGAGGACTGTGTTTCCCTTCTGCACTACTGAACCTGGCTCCAGATGGCAACCATCCCGCTCTGGCTCAGGAAGACATGGGAACTGGGTGCTCAGCTGTCAAGAACCCTCTGCAGCCAGACCCAGAAGCTCACTCTCGGCTGTGAGATGTGAGGGTGTCACACAGCGGACCCAAACACAGGCTCAATCCCCTTCCTCCCCCCATCCATGCATTTCTCCTGGACCCCACGGCCCCCTCTGGGAAGCGGCACACATCTCCCTGTCCTCTGACTTTGGGGTTTGGTGAGAGATTTGGTGCAGCCGACAGGGAACCACACAGAGGAAGAGCAGAGGGCTGGGGTGAGCCTGTGGCAGGCACCTCGCTTCTCTCCCGCTGTCCTCACAAGGAGCTCAGCCCCAGGAAGCCAGTGTCCTGCCCACACGGTCCAGGATGGATGTGCATGGAGCAGGTCTGGGCCACCTGGCTGGGCTCTGCCTTCAGACTTCTGGTTGGGTGCTGGGGCAGCCAGTTGGGTCTCTGAGCATCTGGTGTGACAGGACAGTGGAGGGCAGTTCAGAGGCCCTGTGGAGGTGTCCCCTCCTGAGCCACACCCTCCTGTTTCAGGCAGCCCAGCTTTGGAAGAGGCCCACACCTAGAGAGCAAGCCCAGGGCACATGAGCCTCTTGGGCTCCTCGGCAGTGAGGAGAGAGCTGTATGCCTCTTTCCCGACGGCTTTGGCTCACTGCACCCCTCCCTGTAGTCTTCTCTCATTTTCAAACCCATGGATTTAAAGCTCCAGCTTCCTTTCATCACCTCTGTGTGGTTTATCTTCTCTTATCTGGTGTGGTTTGTGTCTAGGTGCCTCACCCCCCAAGCCTCATGTAGTCATGGATGTGGCTGAATCTAGCCTTTGTGATTGGTTTATTGTCTAGCACTGGGATTGGCCATGTGAGTGCTGCACCCGCCCAGGGGCGGAGCCGGCATACAGTGTAAAGGCAGGAAGACCTGTTTTCTCTCTTTTTGCTCTGTTTACTCTTGCTGTGTGTGGTGGCCATAAATGGCTGTCCCAGGATGGCCATGCCATCCTGCCTTGGTACCAACTGAGTGTAGACTAAAATCTTCAAAGCTCTGAGAAATAAACCCTTCCTTCCTTCATGTTGAGTGCCAAGTATTTTGTCTCAACAACAACAACAAAAGTAACCAAGACACTCACCCTTGTGCGATTAAACTGTGTATTTAAAGCATACTCCTTTAAAAGCAGAATATGGTTGGACTTTGCTTTTTATTCTATCTGACAGTCACAGTTTTTTAATTTAGATTTATGTCATTTATATTTAATATGGTGATAGATATAATTAAATTTAAATCTACATCTTACTATTTGTTGTCCCATCCATTCCTCATTCCTTTTCCCTCTTTATTTTTTTTTGTCTTTTTTAAATTAACCAAATATTATTACAATACCATGTCATGTATCTCCTTTGGTCAGGTTATTGGGCGTATCTTATGTTGTTATGTTTGTGGTTGCTTCATTACATGGAACATACATCTTTGCCAGACCCCAGGAGATCACAGAGTAGAGCAGAACTTCGCACACAAGCACCTCACGATCAGTGCACCCCACCATTCTTCTCTCAGCCTTTGTGCTATTTTGCCAGGCATTTTACCCCTATGTGCATTACCAGCCGCAGAGTACACTGTTCTTATTTTGCTTTGAACAGCCAACTACCTTTTACAGAGACTTAAATTCCAAGAAAGTTGTCCTTTACCCTTACCCACCTTGGACATTCCACTGTCACATGATTTTCACAAACCCATTTGTGGTCATCCTTATGGACCATCTGTCATGTTTTAAGATTTTTCTCTTTATTATTGGTGGGGTTTGCTTGTTTCATGTTTTTGTTTGTTTGTTTGTTAATCATCCTGGTAATGTTTGGTTTTATGTAACGGTTGGTGTTTTGTTTTTGTTTTTGTGTTTTTTGAACCAGGGATGATTGAACTCAGAACCTCCCGCTTGCCGGGCAGGTGCTTGTGCTGCTGAGCTGCATCCTTGGCTCTATGTTTGGTTTTAAACACTTTGGTCACCATGGGCCTTGGCGTAATTTTTTTTTCTTCTGCTTGAGTTTGTGGTGATAAGGGTTACAGCTTTTCAAATCTGAAAGCTTTCCACCATTGTGCCTTGAGGTGCTTTCTGTCCCTTCCCACTGCCCACTGGGGGTCCAGCTGGATGCGCGCTGGGCCTCTGGAATTGTGCCACCCCGCTGTCCCCCCTCACTGTTTTTCACTCCTCGGTCTCTCTGGGTTTCGCTTCGGATGTGTTCACTGTTACAGTTTCACGCTCCGCAGTCTTGGCTTCCACAACGTCTGTGTGTTGCTAGTCTCTTCAGCACGTTTTTAATCTGAGATGTTGCTGAAGGTGAAAGGTGCGATCATGTTCACCTTTCTCTAACTTTTCCAGGACACGAATACAGTTATAAGAGCTGGCGCCGCCCTCGCGGGCCAGTGCCGCCTCCTGCATCGCCTCTGCCACCTCCGGGGGGTTTCTCCTCATGCTTCACATTGTCCCTCCTCCACAGGTCCCTCGTCATTTTGCACTGGCTGTGAAACACTGCAAACTGGACCCTGTGGGGTGCAGGATATTTCTGTGTCCTGTGAACACCCTTGAGTTTCGTTCAGGGGCAGAGTGAGGCAACTTGGTGGCAGTGTGACCTGTTCAGGTCTATGGGGCTGTGTTGCTTTTCCTCTCTCAGAGGTCACAGTCCTTGTTGCCTGAACTCTAGCATTGTGACGTCTTTAGTTTCATGCATCTTATCTATGAGTTAAACGCGCCCCTCATGCGGGCAGGCGCTGTGATAGCCGTCCGTCCGCTCTCACTGGGGCCAAGGACCCTAATAGGTTTTCACATGGCTGGGCAGCGAGCAGCCCCTGCAGTCCCCGTCTGAGCCACTTGGGAGTGCGCCATGGCAACGTGTTCATGAACGAGAACCCACGTGGCGGGCCTGTGTTTTGAGTGTCCCCGGGCGGGACTCTGTGCGGAGGTCTTTTCAGCTCAGGGAGCCGGTGCTCCATAGGGGCTTGGTGGTGGCCCTGGGCTGTTTACTTGGGGTGTCTTCTTTTATGACCACCTCCCCACACCCTCAATGCGTGTGATGCCACAGTAACTCACTTTAGCTGGACCTGCCAGCCCCAGGCAGCTCTCGGGCACCCACCTTGCAGGAGGGGAGCTGGGAGGGGTTGCAGGACCCTGCACAGCAATGAGCAATGGTGCCTGATGGTGACTTTGGACAGCGGGCACCTGCACTGAGAAAGGTGCCCTGTCCTCACCCTGCGTGGTCTCAGCACGGTGCACCCGCCATCCTGATGCCCCACCGCTCACCCACGACCCGCGACGCCGGATGCTGCAGGGCCGAGCTGGGCTCTTCAGAGCAGGATTTCTCCGCCTCTGCTCCACTCTCTCCCCCGTGTTCCCCACAACCCTTAGCCTTGTGCGGCACAATGAACGGTGGCTATGACTGCCGCTGCGCCCCTCTCCAGATGTTTTCTTCTTTCTTTCTTTTCTGGGTGGGGGTTGCGGAGCGCTTCTCACTGAGCTGCACCCCCAGCCTTTTAAATTTTTTTTACCACTAGTGTCTCACTAAGTCATGAAGTTGTCTTCCTTGGGATCAAACTTGTGATCTTCCTGCCTCAGCCTCCCAGACTGCTGGGACGACAGGCGTGTGCCACACCATCCAGCTCTGGAGACTGCATGTGACTTCGGTATGTGATGAAATCATCACCTCAGGAAAGACGGGGCTGGGAGGCAGGAGAGGACCCACCACGGCCGGGTCGGTCCCATTCCAGAGGAGAGCTCCGCCTGTGTGGGCACGGTGGCACTCCAGCCTGTGCGAGCCCTCGCAGCAGAGCTTCCCAGGTCTCTCCACCCTGAGAGGAATCTGGACTGGTGTGGCTCAGACTGGGAAAGTCTGCGTCCACACAGAGGCCAAGACGATACAGACCACGGGGCTAACATTTTCTGTTCATGTCCCAAGCGCCGGACATCATGGTCAGGGCCCTAACCGAACTGGCTCTTCCGGTCACACGAGGGTTCTCCAGCAGGAAGCCGTGACGTGAACCCCTGCTGGGTGGTGAGGAAAGCGAGGTTCGGAATGGTTAAGTCGGCCCTCAGAATTACTCAGCTGGGAGCCTGATCAGTGCCACCCAAGTCCAGAGCCCACGCTATCCATGGTGTGGCTTCCAAACGCCACGTGCTCTGCCTGAAAATGTCAGTTCGACTCAGTGGAAAGTAGATAAAAATATGAACACAGACATAAAGGTGTTGCAGACTAGGCCCAAACCTAGTTTTGAAAGGGCAACAGAAGATAGGAAAGATATTTTGAGTGCTCCCGCTCTGACTCCTTGCCCTGAGCTTCTGGTTGGGTTTGTGTTTTGTTGGCACCAAGCATACTGCATAGGCAGGTTCCCCAGATGGCATCAAGGGGGGCGTGGTGTGGAGGCACGGTGACAGTGATGATGATTACAAGGACAATCATGACTGTGATGGTGATGTTGTTG
>PVLA01018576.1:0-14196 GCA_004027455.1 Hydrochoerus hydrochaeris
TATAAAGGAAAACTCATCAAAATCACAGTGGACTTCTCAATGCAAACCATCAAATCAAGAAGAGCTTGAAGTGAAATATTCCAAGCCCTGAAAGAAAATAACCTCCAACCCAGAATGATGTACCCTGCAAAACTGCCTTTCAAAATTAATGGAGAGACAAGATATTTCTATGACAAAGAGGAACTGGGGGAGTTTGTGAGAAAAAAAAGAAATCACTAGTTGATTTGCTACATATTGTCTTCTTGCATATAGTTGTTCAAGTTACAACTTCAATCAGATAGAGCAATATCAAAGGAAATACCAAAATTATGAAAACAGAATATTGACTAGAGCAATACCATTGATCAGAACAGAGCAAAACAGAGATAAAAATATTTGCCTTCGAAGAGATGGCAGAAGAAAATCCCCCTTACTTGCTATATTGCATATAGTCAAACTTGCAAGAGATGCTCAGATCTCTGGCTCTCACTTGCTATGGGGGGGAGGGAATGAGATGGATGTTTGATTTTTAGCCAGTGTGCCAGTAGGCTCACAGCTGTTCACCAGAGCAGTGAGATGGCTTCCTGTTTTCCCAGCACCCCAAGTCCTAATATGGCATGGATCTCAGGAAATGCTGATATGGCTCTCACCCTGGGGCGGCCGCAGCTTGGGAGGCCACAGCCATTTGGAAGAGTGGCATGCTATTGTGTTCCTGTTATTGGTTTTCTGCTTTCCTCCCTTATTTAATTTCTTGTCCAGCCCAGTGATTTCTTTCTGTGGTTGTTCTGGAGATTATGGTCATTTTTATTTCTATCTAGCATATCTTTCAATACTCTTTCTAGAGTTGGTTTGGTGGACATCAGTTTCTTCAGTTGTTCTTTGTCATGGAAGTATCTTGTTTCTCCATTACACTGGAAAGACAGTTTTGCTGGATACATCAGTCTGGGTTGAAAGTTTGTTTCTTTTAGGGCTTGAAATTCTTCACTACAAGCTCATCTTAACCTGAAGGTTTGTGTTGAGAGAAGTGTGCCATGATTCTAATAGGCTTTATTTGATAGGTGAGTTTTCTCTTTTCTCTAACAGCTTTTAGTATTCTTTTTATGCTGTATGCCTGGGAGCTTAATCATTATATGTCTTGGTGTAGATTTTTATTGGTTATGATTGTTTGGCATTCTATATGCCTTCCTTATTTGCATATCAGATTTTTTACCCATGTTTGGGAAATTTTCTGCTGTTACTTCTGTGAACAGCTTAGTTGTGTCCTCTGTGTGGTCTCCTGCATCCTCACTGATGCCTATAAGTCTTACATTGGTTCTCTTGACATCATCTTGAAGCTGCTGGGTTGTCATTTCATGCTGCTTTGTTGTTTTTACAAGGTGCATCCTTTCATGGTCACTATCTGTGATCCTTTCCTCAAGGTCTGAAATTCTTTCCTCAGATTCATTTAAACAGTTTTTCCAGCTTTCAATAGAATTTTTTGTTTCATGGCTATCTCTTTTGAATTTGTTCCATGGATTCTGCTTGTTTTCTACATTGTTCAAAGTTTCAATCAATTTCCCATGTCCTTGTATTTTTTTTATCTATTTCTTTCCTAGCTACTTTGAGCAAATCCTTTGCTAAGTTTATTTCTGTCTTTACTTATAATTTGATTTCCTCTGTAGTCTCATGGATTTCTTTCTTTGTTTGCTGTCTTTTTAGAGATTTCTGGTGTATGAATTTTAAAGTGTTTTCTTTCACTGTCACCTGTTCTTGCACCTGATGGACTAGGTGTTTTAGAATGCATTTTGATTTCTCATTTTGTCATTTTCACCTTCTGGGCCAATATCTGGTTACTTAATCCCAATAGTCACAATTGTCAGCAGTGTATCTCCTAGTGTCCTACTGTGTGGTTGATGTCTGCCCAGTTGTTGAGTACATAGTGACCAGAACCTGACAGGAACCTCTGTCTGGGTGAGGGGCCACCAAGTCTCTCGTCACACCAGCACTACCAGTCCACTGCAGTTCCAGGTTCTGGGAGGGAGAGTGGGAGCCAAACATTCACAGCAGTGCTTGGCCTAAGAGATGGGAAGAGTAGCCAAGGGTAGCAGGACAAGCCAGGGTGGGTGTGGCAGTCCTCTGGGTCAGCACACAGGAGGAGCATGCAAGGTTGCAGGCACAGCTCAGCAGCCCAAACCAGGGAGTAGCATGGCAGTCATCTTGTGTGTGGCAGCAGCAGGAGGGTGCTGAGGCACGCAGCACTGACCCAGTAGCCTGAGGCAGAGCAGAGCCTGGTGACTGTCTTCTGAGCAGCAGTGGGGAGAGGGCACTGAGGTGCACAGGCCCAGCCCAACAACTAAAGTTGGAGTGCAGCTCAGTGGTTGTTCTCTGTGCAGTGGCAGTGGGAGTGTGCCAAGGAATGCAGAAACAGCTCAGTGACCTGAGATGGGGTGGAGTGTGGTGGTTGTACTCTGAACAGAAGTGGTAAGAGGGTGCTCACCTCTTGTTTTCTGTCTTCCCTGCAGACATCACTCTCAACCCAATCCTTGTGCATTTTTCCTGCCACTTATGTTTCTTTCTGTTTCACTGCCTCTAGTTCCTAACTGCCTACAGTGAGCTACTGTCAAAAAGAGTCTGAATGGTGCTGACACTTGAACACCAGACCTTAAACATGACAGGCAAGTGGTGTACACAGAGATATTGCCCCACACCTGCCTTGGCTTTTCATTTGTAGTTTCTTTGCAGAGCAAGATTTGAAGAGGGTAAGCATAGGGTATTTTATTATAAAATAAAATATTATTTTATAATTTATACATTTTAGCTACTCTAGAAATTAGTTTTCCTCATCAACAGTGTTCTTTCCTTCAGAGGAGCACTCTTGGTAAAATAACACTGTTTACACCCCTAACTTGTCTAGGTGTGTTGTGTGTGTGTGTGTGTGTGTGTGAGTAAAATGAAGTTTGAAACTAGTGTCTTTGCAATGAGCAACACACTGATTCTTGTTATGTTTTCTTTTTTTGGGAGACATTTATGAGGAGTGGCTGATGCTGAAAGTCAATCACACATGTGTTCAGTCTGGATTCAAGAGCACAGAGCACCTGAAACAAGTCACATGAATAAATTGCTCCCATCTCAAGAACACAGGGTTCCTGACAAATGTCTCATTGTTAAATAATTATTCAGAGGGGATTCATGTGATATTCAACCTCCCAATTATATCGATAAACACACTGCATTCATTGGAGCAGTACCATCCTCCTCATCATTCTTCTTTCCATCCTGCCTTTAGAGTTGGCTTCATTTGGTCTTAGGTTTCTGTATTTCAAATCTTGTCCATTTGCCTCATCATCTCACAGTCCTCATCCTGTAAACATCTAGATCTGTGCAAGAGGGGGCAGATGA
Organism: Hydrochoerus hydrochaeris; assembly: GCA_004027455.1. Classification (NCBI taxonomy): domain Eukaryota; kingdom Metazoa; phylum Chordata; class Mammalia; order Rodentia; family Hydrochaeridae; genus Hydrochoerus; species Hydrochoerus hydrochaeris. Next base: position 3,358 of record PVLA01018576.1, read on the forward strand.
GCTAAGATGCCCAGGCTCGACTTGAACTTCTGATCTCCTTGCATCAGCCTCTCAGAGTGCTGGGATTACAAATGTGCATCACTGGACCTGACTTGTGTGTCAGTTTTACAGGGGAATAATCTCTAAGCTAAACCCTAAAACATTTCATAATGCATTCTGAAAAAGATTCTGCAAGCCAGGTTTTCTGCAAAATTTTGTATATCATGAAAGAATAACATGAAAAAAAACCCAACTTTGTTATTTATAGTGAAGCAGTTTGGCTTTTCTGAAACTAGAAGTGTTACTAACCTAGTGGCCATATGAATGGTAGGAATTCAGGAGTGTTTCAAGACACAAGTGGCTTGGTTAAACGACTGTGAGAGCATGAGAAAATAAAGACATGAGGTAGAGACAGGAGGAGGCCTTACTCTTTAAATGAGTGGAAAGGAACTTTGCAGCTCTCTATAGGAATGCTAATTTATACATCTAGCAACATAATGTTATGTGGAACCTCTTTGACTAGTAACCCATTGGTTGGATTATCTAAGGACTTGATGTTTCTGTGTGCTGAAGCAGTTTCTTCATATGGCTTGACCTGGGTGCTCTTTGCTCTTGGGAAGACCTTACACCAGCCCTGCATGTGTCATCAATTTCCAGCTTCACTGTCTCCCTGCATACTCCTCTCTCTCTTCTTTCTTTCCTTCTTTCTTTCTTTCCTTCTTTCCTTCCTTCCTTATTTTATTCTTTCTTTCCTTTTTTTTGATGAAGCATGGTGTGTGTGATCACTTGAAGCTAGAGAAGGTGCATTTGAATAACCTTGTAGGAAGTCTATTAATTCTTGAACCATTTCAATTTTAAGTGCAGTATAAGAATTTAAAGTTCCTGCATTCCACAATTCAAACACTGTACAGGCCATTAATCCATAACAGTAGAGATACCTGTTTAGCCAGCAATTTTCAGAAGGTATTAGTGATCTGATTTTCTTTTATAGCTAATATATTACAATGGCATTGTTATACCACTTATATTTGTACTTTACTGCAGAATACTCAGATCAAGTTAAGGTGAGAACTGTGTTAAATATAATCAGTATTTGTTATGCATCAAGTTTGCTTAAGTCTCTCCAGCCACACATGAAATCATACATAGTCCTTGTTAGCTCTTCTGGCAATGTCAGATTACTTGCCATTACTTCGTGAAGTTGCTCTCTGTTAAAGCTTGGAAGACACATCTCTCATTGTGGCCCTCCTTTCTGATGATCACATTTGTCCATGGACTCGTAATCTTGATCAAAAGACCAGGGAATTGCTGAGTATAGTATGATGCAGCAGATGTTCCTTTATGCCCTGGGTTTTCATTGATCTTGAGTGGCCCCTCTTAGCCTATCTATCTGTCTAAGATTTTCTCTAAAACTCAGTTTTTGAACATCCAGAAGAAGCTACTGATAACAGTAAAGAGCAATAGAGGTAGTAAGATTAACATTATTATTTTATCTAAATATCTAACACCTTAAAACATAAAATTAAGTTGAAAACATAAAATTAATTGCATAGATATTTAAATATTTCAGTCTCTATTGAGTGCTAACAAACAGTTACATATCTTACACAGAAAATTGGAAATCATGACCATATATAACATTATAGCATGACAACCATGATTGCATTTTGTAACACCCTAAATTTGCATTTTCACATAAACTACCATCTTTTATCTCCATCTAAACCATAAGAAGATTTTATCTAACATGAATTTTGTAATGCTCCTAAATTTACATTTTCACATAAACTAATACCTTTTATCTCTACCTAAACTATAAGAAGATTTTATAAAAGTAAACTTGTTTACTTTTACTGGAATGTACACCTATAAGTTTTTGTTGAAGGTAGAGGTACAAATCTGAAAGAGAATTCTGTTACCATAGACAATCCCTCTTTTACATTCAGGAAGAGATGTACATCGGGAAGCATAAATACATTTAATACACCCTGAGTTTAATAACAATTTGTTTTAAAAATATGAAAATCCTTGTGTGGGCATTCATAAATCAAATATCTTATTGTCAAAAAATCAAATTATTGACAATTACCAGTATGAATACATTAAAATAATATATTTTTTTAAACTTCACTTGAGATATGTGCCATAAAGTTATGCATATCACTAGGGCTTTACATCAATGACTAAGTACTATCTAACATTATCAGGTGGCTTTTTTTCTTATTCATCAGTTGGACTCCTGGCTGATATCCTTCCCCTATGTTAAGGGATTTCCATAAATTATCTTTTGTTTTTCATTTAAGAGAACAAAAACACAAAGAAAGAAAAGCAAAAATCAAAATAGACAAATAACAACATCAAGAAAACTAAAACACTAAAAGTAATTTTTTACAAAACAATATGATAGGAATTTGACAATGATTGTAGTATTTATATAGTTTATATAACTATATAAATAACTATATTTATATAGTTAGATTACCAGATATAGACATGCAAAATTTATCTAATCATATGAGTTTTAATTATTTTTCCCAAGAGCTAATATAAATTGTGATACAGTCATTTTAGGTATCCTATGTATGTATATATATATATATATATACACACACACACACAAATTTATGTCTTTTTCCTTTTCCCTTCTTTCTTCCTCCTTTCACTCTGCAAGGTACTTTCCTCTTTTAGTAGTTTCTTCTAATTACACAGTATTTATTGTAGATTTTCAATCATAACATATAGTTATCTTAATAATAATTTTGGTGACATGAAAAACCCTGATCAAATCATTTAGCACATTATTTTTTAAACAATGAGAGACTCTCAAGTCAATAAGAAACAATAATATACATTACATTTACACAACAAATTTTGGCATCATTTTGTCTAGCTGCAGAGCAAGGTGGAAGCATGCTTTTAAATATTAAACCCCAATTAATCTTTGATTAAATGATCAAAATATGCAAAAGAAGTAAAAAAGAAAAAAATTGTTCAGATCAAATTAAAGGAACAGCTATTCACTTAGTGGACAAATGGACAGCCATGCAAAAAACTGCCTGTACAGATTGGAACAGACATAGCACACAGTTGGTTGGTGTCACTGAGAGCTCTCTAAGTTTTAGGGGGGCCACTTATACATTTCTATTATGATCCTTCCCTGAACTAGGTTGCTTCTTGTGCCCCTTGTTTGAAGGACTTGATCACCTGTGCACCTCCAACACCCAATGTTCTCAGGGTATTTCTGAGGTGCTCTATACCAGTTGGTCACTACTGTGTGGGCCATTGTGCTTTGCTTCCCCATACATGACTATATCAGTCAACTCTCAACAGTGTAACACTGGAGAAACAGAAAACTGATACACAGGCAGACTGACACACATCTTACAAATTCAGAGTGCACTTAGATATAATTTTAGCCAAATTGAATTATAATAGCTTTTACAATTTTAGAATTTATAAGTAGAAATGGAACAGTTAGAATTTGATGTAAGTCAATTAGTGGAGATCTCTTGTGGAAGATTTTGAAAAGACAAAGTCTTATCTACAATTAACACTAGAGTTCTTATATCTTAAGAACTTTACAATTTTTTTGTCCTTGTCTTTTATGTAACTTTGAGTTTGGGTGTCTCTATATGTTGTTATCATCTATTTAACCTGTGGTTGTTGTTATCATCTCTTGGGCTTCTTTGGTCAAATCCTTCAACTGGTTCCAGGTATGTTTTTGCCTTGTCCTTGTCTAACAGTTGTATCGTTATCTCTGAAGTATGACCATCATGTGAATGAATATTCCCTTGTAAAATGTAGAATCAACCCTCTCTCTCTGTCTTTCAGTCCAAGATACAATCAGGCAACATCCTCTGGCACTCAGGCTGTTCAGCATTTCGTGGAAAAGCACAAGCACATCATCAACTCCAAATTTAGCACTGGATAAGGTGTCTTCATTGTCCAGTATCAAGATATCCCTGAAGCACTATATTTAGACTTTACCTGATTGAATGGTCTTCCTGCTGTTATAGTTTCAAAGTCATTAGAATTTAAAAATTTTTAATGGTATATATTCCCAAGTGGAATGTATTATGGGTGCAAAATTTAGGGGTAAAATTCTCTATTTTTAGTCTTGTAATTAATTTTTGAGCAACTTTAACAATTTTTAGCCTATATTATGTATGAGGAATATTGTTTAACAATTTTCCATGAATATACTTGGGTTAAATGGAAAGCAGAAACATTTCAATGAAATGGGAATCCCAAGCCTGTTTGATAGCATCTGAGGAGTGGTGCTTCATGCCAGTGGAAGAGAGCAAAAGTAGCAAAGACAAAGGAGGAGAAGTATATGTTTCTTTTTTTTATAGTGTAAGAAGGCTGACTTCCTAGGGTGTGTATGGCATGCACACCATGTCTTGGCCAGTTCCTGCACACTGTAAAGAGGTTTACAGCAATGAGGACACTGTCCCCTGCAGAGTCACTAAGGTAAGCTTCTAAATTTCAAGTTAACATAAGGTTTTTATCCATTCCAATTCAACATTTGCAATGTTGCAAACAGACATGTTTTTAAAATGAAATAAGCTACATAAGCATTTTTTTTTATTTTTCCCACTTGAGCATTAGAACACAGCTTTAACAGTCCTGAAAAAATACTAGTATGTCTATCAATGATACATTACATTAGTACCATAATATTTTACCCTTGCAGCTGAAACAAGCAACTTTGATTTTCCACCTTCCTCCTCCAGCATGTCTCCACCTCTGGGGTGATCTGTGGTTTCCTTTCCTGCAGGGGGAATGTGAGAAGTGGTGAAAGAAGGAGAAAGTGTCAGTTTCTCCTCTGTTAAATAACCATATAAAAGTCTTTAGATATCTAGATAGATCTTTGCTGAATTTTTTTAAGCCTTTCTCTAAGTTGCTTTTTTAAATAGTTTTCCTAGGTATGTAAATTTATAGTTTGTTCTTTTGGAAATGAGTGAACTCAAGAAATTTAGCAAACTCTGTAGTGTCAGAATAGTGAAATCAAAAATTGATAGAAGAAAGCAAAAACACCTATATAAATGTAGTGACATTGATTGTGGATTTGAAACAAGTACCCCTGAAGTAAGCAATTTTGAAAAACAATGGAGTTTGAGACTTTACACTCCTAGCTATCAAGACATTCTTCAGTGCCATAGTGAGACAGTGATATGTTGGAATCAGCCTATCATTAGCCTCTGAAAACCAACTATTCAATTTTTAAAAGTCTCATATATTAGTTCTTGTTGTGTTGGTTACTTGAATTTGTGTTCCGTGAGACTATTTTGTCAATAAAAATCAGCAAACAAAATCAGATCTACACTATTCTCTAGCCACAAGGAGCCTGTGACATCAACTAGGACATGATTTAGCTATTGCTTTCTAATTATTTGGGACCATAATGTGCTAAGGTGCTCTTTGAAACCCTAGGTGAATGAGTCTCTAAGTCCCTATGTAGAAGTGACATTTTTAAATTCTTTTAGTGACTTAAAAATGTACCCCTTCATAATGACATATAACTTGTCCCAGATTATAAGAGATGCAAAGTTCACAAACTGGATAGATGTGTTGAAAACCTTCCATGTGCTACCTCATATATTTGGCTTCTGTTAATGCCATTTGCAAAGGAGACAGAGAGAAAACATTTCTACTCTCTGAGATATGAAAGTTCCAATCTGTGACATGCCAAAAATTGTTTGACTGGAAAAGGCAGGAATTGTTGCCTTTGGCTCAGTTAAAGTTATTGGGATGACTGTAAGTGTTGGTTACTTTTCTCTCATGACTGACACAAAATGCTCAACACCCAAAAGGAAGGAAAGAAAGCTTTATTTAGCTTACATTTTTAGGAGGTTTTTGTCTAAACTTGGCTGGCTTCAAGGCAGAGCAGCACAATACATATGGCAACAGTCCCTGGAAGCAAAATATGGAATGGGCAACAAGACAAGAATGGTAGAGTAACAGATCCAACCTCCTTTCCTCCCTTAAATTGCTTGCAAGTAACCCACCCCGTGGTGGGTATTGCACTGACACCCACAATCCAGCAACGGACCATGAATCAATCACAAAACTCAGGAAGTTTACACCCATGACTGTATGATGCACTGGGAGAACATCAAGACACAAACCATAACACTGTTTTTCCACTGTCATTCTCCTGCTATGAACTTGATTTTAAAATAGTACCCAGAGCCAACTTCTTTGTGATTGTCTCAATAAGTTCCTGATTATGAAGACCCTGACTAATCCAGATACACAGGAGGGATATAAGTACTGGAATAGAGCATAAAACGAACAAGTTGCCTAGGTGGTATGACTGCAAGATCTCAGAACTTGGTGGAAGAAGGGTTTGCTTATGCAGTCCATGCTCTTTTGTTTCTGGTCCCTTTCTCTGCTTGCACACTTTTAGTACAGCTAAAGTAGGATATACATTAAAATGTTTTTCTCCTTCCAGCTGAGGCACAACAGTTTCCATCAGATACCATGCCAACCTCTTCAGCTGCTGACTTTTTCTATAATAAGATTAACAATTATACATCTGTAGGCAAAGTTTTGTAATGTAATGGTTTCTCAAATCTGCTTTCTTCCAAAGCTGACTTCTGCACTGATGCTGGTAAGGGTAACAACTGTGTTACTGTAAATAGTGCTCTGTGACATTCTAAAATTTGTCTTCCTTGAAGAACAAGTTTTTAAAACTGTCACTTAATAAATAAGAACCTTTCTCTCAGCTCTACACTCACAGCCAGTTTTGTGGCACACCCCTAAATATATATAGACACAAGAGCCATTCTTTTGTTCATCACTCAGACATTGTGGACATGAAGCAGATGAGTCACATGACCACCTAATAAATTTCTTTTCTTTTCTCATTGGTTCCTCTAATATTTTGAATTTTGTAACACAGATGCCACTATAACCTACACTTCAGAATATTTTTATATGGGTAAAATAGTTTCTGAGCTTTTTCAAGTGCTTCATACATGTTAGCTATTATTTTCATGATTCCACTCTCATTATCTCTATCATCATCAAATTTTAAAACTTAGAAGTGAAATGGAAGTACTGTCTTCAAATTAGTCTAAGACTACTGCTAGCTGCAAGACAATGAGTTTTCACTAGGGACCTCCTTCCAAGGCAAATGTGAGAATGACAAAATGACAAAACTGCACAAGCTTTGCAAATTCAAAATCCCAACTAAGAGTGGAAGGAATTGGGTGCTCTAAGTCCTATAAACACTCAATTCTGGTGGCCAAAGCTCCTGAACATGATCTTTTATGTCAGGATTTCTATCAATATTCCCGTCTTCTGTGTTCTGAGCAGAATCTCCTATGGAAAATAGCATAAGGTGATCCTGCTTTACAAATTCAGAGGACATCTCCAAACCTTTCCAAAATCTTCCCACAAGCTATTCCCAAAGAATGTTGAACCACATGGTCAGGTACAGTCAGAGCAAAGATCCCATTCCTCTGGTACCAAATTTGCTGTTGGCTAATTTTCTCTCATTGTTTACACAAAATACCTGACCTTCTAAATCAGGGATGGAAAGATTTATTTAGATTACTATCTTTGGAGTTTTCTGTCCATAATCAGCAGTCTGAAAGTCAGAGTGACGTATGGTAGGTGTCATAAGATCGTGGCAGGAGAGAACAGCACAAGCAACAGTAGCAAAAGGAGAGGATCACAGAGAGAAGATTCTTTCTGTTCCTTATATTTTAAGCAAGCCACACTCACTTGGGTGTAACACTCATGCCTAGAACCCCAGCATTGGACCATCATTCGTTTGTGAATTCTAGAAGCCCACCTCCATGATGCAGGAGCTTCTGTGGCCTCCAGACACAAAGTGTAACACAGGCTCACCCACAGAGCAACCACTAGTGTGTTAATCTCTGATAGTGTTCTCAGCATGCTCTATGTGCTCTGCTATATTAATGTGGGCATGAAAAATATGAGAGTTTTATTCCTTTGGGCAGGCTTGATATAATTGTTTATATATACCCGGTATCATACGACCTCACACTTGTCTGGGAAGCAGGTACACCACTGAGCTAAATCACCGGTCCTATTTTTTCATAGTTTTAATATCCAAAACTAACATAAGCTTTAACTTCCATAGCAGTACCACACCCAGATTACATATTTTCTGCCCTCTGTTAGATATGTTTATGTTCTGAATACTCTTTAAAATTCAATCAACTGGTTGTACTTCAGTTCTCTAAGTCTTGATATTTCCAATCTAAAGACTCTTTCTTATGATAATGCACAATACAAATACTCCTGAATATGGTGAAATGAGTTTTCTTCTGTACAGCTCCTCTCAAAAAATGGGTCATTGCATGCCCAATAACTAATACACACCTGTTTGGAGTTAAGCTAATAAAATTCTAGCATATTACCTGCAATTTTCAATTAAAGGTGGAGGAAAATTTACCCTATCCAGAAGATAGAGTAACTGACTTTATTTGGTATACTGGGGAGGCTCCTCCTTCCATGGAAGTACGTATCAGTCTTTTAAGTAACCTTGAACAACTTTCCATGTAATACATTTCTGCAGAAATGCTTGGTAAGCCAGGCTGCTGGAATGACAGATGAAAGATGGAGAACTGCTGTTTCTGCCTCGACCCCACCACTGGTGCTGCTATTACAGTTAAATAGGCCAAAAATAGCCTAGGTTTCTTTGGCAAAATATAAACAAATATAAAAAGAATTACATAACATACACCTCATAAAAAGTAATATTATAATGTCAAGTTAGGCCATAGGATGATAGCAGCAGGAATTGGTAGAATGTTAAAAGTAAAATGGAGGAGGAAGAGAAGCAGGAATCTTCAATATTTCAGGCTTCATATACCTAATAAATGAGACTCAGGTGCCTCCATAGTGATTGGACAGCTCTAATCCAACTGCCTGTTGTTTTGTGGCCAGATGCCTCTGGCTCCAGGTGCCTCCCATGTGGTCAGACATCTCTAACTCCTCTAACACCATCTCTCACTAATGTCGATGATTCACTGTCTCAGTGAACTTACATATAGATAATAAAGATATTGGTGTTTATAGTTGAATGAAGGAAAGGGAATGGTTAGAAATAGCTTCACTGTTTCTAACTGTACTGCTACCACTAACATCACCTGGGCATCCTGGGAAACTAGTTTATTTATTTGTTTTAGTCATTTAAATGTTGAAATATGTACAAGGAAACATTCAGTTGTAGCTCAAGGATGGTAGCCAGACATTTTTGGATGACACAAATAGGTTGGTGAGGTGATTGCAGGGTTGCCAACTGCATTTGATGGCTTGTTTCTTTAAAAGGACTGTAAATTGATGAGAAATGTTTGTTCATCTTCTGCCATAAATTTTTTATGCATGAGCAATCAAACAGGTGGTATCTTCAATATTATCTTTTGCTTTTAATTTTTAAAATACAGAATTCTATGTGACTGGACTCACTACACACAGAGACAATGCTTTCCCAGTGATTAGACCACTCTTCACTCATAAAGATTCCAGAACAATGACAATAGCCTAAGAAATTGATCGGCTTTAACCAGGCTACCTGCCAATCCTTAACAGCTGAACTCCATCTCTTGCAAGAGAGCCAATCTAGACCCCAAATCACCATGACCTCCCTCCAGCCACCTAAACTGAAGACCTTCCTGGCTTGCATTTACCTTTGCAATAAAACTATTTCTGTGAATTTGCCATTGATGTTTAATTTCCATCTTTACAAAAGCATTTGAAACTAAGTCACTGTGAAACTTATTGCACTATATGAAGGTGGGAAGTCTTGCACTGGTCATGCATAATCTTAAACTCTAATCTAACCTGATACCTGTCTTTCACCATCAGGAATTTTCAATTTCTCCATTATTTTCTTTGTTAGTTAATTCAGGTTATGGATAGAACCCTGTAATTTTTAATATGCAGATTTTTTCAAAATACCAATTATTTAAATTTCCAAAAAGAAAACAATAAACATTTGGATGTTCTGCCTTGCAGGAAGAGGGGCTGATGAGAAGAAACTGGGCTGGGTCCTACACAGGCAGCTAGTTAGGCAGAGGCAGCTGAAGAATCGTGGCTGCAAGATATTTTTCAAAGCATTTAATTATAAAATTTCTGTTTTTCTTCTGTATGTATGGTTTTCTTGCTTTAAAAAAAAGGGAAGAAGAGAATGAAAAAGAAACAAATTTGGGGGAATGCCAGAAACCTTTTCCCACTATATTTAAGAACCACAGTTCATGTAAAAAAAAGGAACACAGAGTAAAATACTTTTTTCAGTATTCCTCCCTGTTATCTTGCTTGTGGAGCCTAAAAGACATTTGTGTAAGGTTTCAAGGTTTAAGAAAACAGTGTCATGTCAGCGAGTGCAGCTAGGAATGGACACGGTGCCCGACGTGAGCACCACTTTTGCCTCGGATTCCCATAAAAATTTATTAAAAAAGAAAGAAAGAAACCAGGCTGGACACAGTGGTGCATGCCTACAAGTCCAGAAGACTCAGGAGACTGAGGCCCAGAACCTCCACCATGGGCCTGCCCTGCCTCCAGGAACTTAGCAGAAGCCTGCATCAGGGGTAGGCTGCCCAGAATCTCCACCTTGGGCCTGCCCTGCTTCTGTGAACTTAGCAGAAGCCTGCATCAGGGGTGGCTTCCCGGAAGCTCCACTGAGGGCCTGCCCTGCCACCTGAAACTCAGCTCAAGCCCGCCTCAGGGGTAGGCTACCCTGAACCTCCCCTGTGGGCCTGCCCTGCCACCAGGAACATCGAGGAGGCCTGCCCAAGACTGAAAACTGCCCTGGACGGCTACAGAGGGGCCCTCCCTCCCACCTGGAACATCAGAAGATCTCAGTGGTATCCAGTTAGTGTGAGA
>PVLA01018577.1:0-14277 GCA_004027455.1 Hydrochoerus hydrochaeris
CTCATAGAAACTAATCAGCAGCTTAAAAATGAGCTTCAACTAGAAAAAAACAGAGCAGCACATCAGGAACAATGAGCTAATGACTTGAAACAAATTATGGAGAGTGTGAATGCAAAATTGTTGAATTGGAAGATAAATCTCTAAATAGGGTTTGCCAGCAACAAAATCAAATGAAAGATCTTCAAAAGGAGCATAGAACTTTACAGTCAAAATGCCAGCATTACAAGAAGAAACAAATGGAACAGCAACAGACTATTGCTTCTTTGCAAAATGATGTCTGTCGATTAGAAAAAGAGGAAGAAGAATGAGTTTTCACTCAAAACAGTGTTTGCCTATCTCTGCAAAAGAGTTCCTCATACAGTCTTGGATAGTCTTGCTTTGCTTGATTGACTAATACAAATCTAAAATTAGGAAAATTCATACACAAAGGCAATATAAAAAAGATGAAAGTTAATCAGAAGAAGAAAAGCATTACAGAAATCTTAATACTTCACGATCTTACAAAGGCCTTCTAATGTCATTAGAGTCAACTCAAGGAATCAAACTCCAGGATTGATGCACTTTTAAGTGAAAAGCTGAAACTCCAAAAAGATTTAGAAAACAGGCTCACACAACATGAATTAAGACTTTATAAACAACAAGTGAAGAAACTGGAGAAAGCCCTCAAGAAAAACATAAAATTACAGGAGCTTATCAGTCATACAAAAACTTAGGACAAAGAGAAAAAAGATGAACCCAACATAAAATCATCAACAGGTTTTAGTTGACCAGAGATACTTTCAGGTGCTATGTAGCATCAATTTAATTATTCATAATCCAAGAGCTCCAGTAATAATTTATAAACTGAGCAAAGTACCCCAGCATTTGTTCAAGACTGTAGATTTGAACATCTTCTTCCTATAATAGAAATGTCGGCAGATGAATTGACATCTCTGAAGGATTTGTATAAGTCCTTGAAAACACTATCTACAGAACTGGTGCCTTGGCATAACTTTAAGAAACAGGATGTAAATGAAGGTGTCAGAGTTGAAGATCTGTTGTTTATGGTAGATGTCATGTTGGAAGAAGTTGAAAATAAGAACAAGGACGACAACATGCCAAACTTTCAGACTTTGCAAGCAATTGTCTCTCACTTCCAAAAGTTATTTGATATGCCTTCTTTAAATGGAGTCTAACCCCGAATGAATGAAGTGTAGACAAGGCTTTGAGAAATGAGCAATGCTGTGAGGAACCTCCAAGAACTCTTAGAACTAGATAGTTCATCCTCATTGTGTGTGCTGGTAAGCACAGTTAGAAAATTCTGTAGGCTGATTAATGAGGATGTGAATGAGCAGGTTAAGCAAGTATTAGGACCTGTAGACCTCCAAAGCATTATCAACAGACTGGAAGAACATGAGGAATTTTTTCCAGGGTTTCAGGCATTTACTAATGATCTACTTGAAATCTTAGAAATTGATGACTTGGATGCCATTGTACCTGCAGTAAAGAAATTAAAAATATTTTCATACTGAAACAAATCAAATCATTTTAGTGTGTAAATTGCATTTTTGCCATTCTAACTAGTGCACATCACTTTTTAGTAACAGGATGTAATCAATTAAAATGTCACAAAAATGTAACTCTCAGTAAGTTATTTTACTGTTTGGTATTGCTCCATTCACATATGGTATATATTGAAACTCAGAAAAATTTTGAAGCTGATGGGCAGTAATTTCTAAAGTTTTCTCAATAGTAAATATACAAAGTGCTAAACTCTACTTTGACTCTCCCTGGATCATTTACTGAGTTTGAAATTATGTCTTTAAATAATATGGAGGTCTACTATGGTTATTAATAAGTCTAAGCTTTGTTCTCACATAACTGAATTAATTCAGGAAAAATAAATTAAGACATTAAAGAATGTATACATAAGGTATAAAAATATTCCAGTTATATTATATATTGTGCTAATCTAAGTGAAAGAAATGTAGTAATATTCAGATTAAAGCACTTTTTCTTAGATGAGCTATGTAGAGAACTTGTAATTAAAACAACATATGTATGAAACACTAGAGAAAGGAGCCATTTGAAAGGATTAGAAAAAAACTTATTATACAGTAAAATTTTAAAATATTGAAATCAATTGAAAATTGTATTTAGAGACAAATTAATGGGTTTGTGTGCTTTGTGGAACTCTCATAGAAACACATATACAGTAGCTTGAATTTTTGCATTTTATCATAAATCACTCTCACAAAATTTGAGTTATTGTATGCAAGGCTTTTGGACAGAGATTGTGACAATGAACTTTCAAATGAAATAAAACGATGATGGTCAGAGTGAAAGTGGAAGGATGTTTTTAAATTTCTGTTATCATTTTTATGATCTTATTAAAATGAGAGCCCACATTTGTGAAAGAATAAGCAGAAAACATTGGATTATGATGGGAAAACAAAAAAAATATTTTTATGTCACTGAATTAAGAAATCTATAGAACTTTGAGTTCAAATCTGAATGTTAATATTAAAACTAAAGGCACTAAAGAATGTAAACCTATAGCACTTTTTATTTTTTTCTAATTCTTGACTATAAGTACAGTGCATTGAAAATCACTAACTTTGGTACTTAGATTCATTATCTCCAAAGAATATGGTGATTATTTTCACAAAATTATCATACAAAACATTAGTTTTACAATTATTGTAGCTTGTGTTCATTTTAATATACATTTTTTGCATTGGAAACACTAAATATACACTGTGGACTTTGCTCTATAAATTGCTGTAACATGAGAAAAGAAGAAATGTATTTAAATTCTCCTAACTTAATGCCTTCCGTTTCACCACGACCTCCTGTTTTTATCATGTTCCACATATTTATTTAACATACAGTGCTGCACTTCTGGAGTAAAAGAATTTTTGATAATTCGTCCACCTTATACTGTGATGGAAATGAAATATCCCCAGTGATCCATAATATTAATGAAGACTGAGATGATAGTGCAGAGTTCTAGAAAGAGTCCTATCCTTGGCAGGATGTGTACACAGGGTTCCATCTATGAGATGACAGATATTGCAATGAGTAGAGTGAATATGGAGATGAATGAGATAGGACATAATATTTTAAATTCGTACCATAACAAATCTATAAAATATAAAAACTGTACACTTTAATGTTGTACTCCCAAGTGAAGTTTCAGTATATGTATGTACTGAGTAATGTTTAAATCAGGAAAAATATATCTATCTCTTAAAACATAATTTTCTTTGTTAAAAAATTCAAAATCCTTTCTTTTAACTTTCTGAAGTGCACAGGAAATTCATGTTTATCCATAATCATCCTGCCTGTAGATCTCTTTGCTCCAATCATACTTAGTGTCTGATACTGGAAAACTCCCCACCTCTCATTTCCTTCTGTTTCCTGGGACTGTCTGTCAGTTCTGAGATGGGACAAGGTGAGCACTTCACATCTGACACAGGAATGACCTCATAAAGTAAGTGCCCTTGTGTGTTTAGCACATTTCATTTAATAATCTCCGACCTTATCCATGTGATCCCAAATGATAGCATCACATTATTTTTATGCCCCCAAATTATTATTTAAGTACTGTATTTTCTTTCCCTATCTATCAGTTGCTGGATATTAATTTGCTTCCATGTCAGGCCTTCTGTGAATGGAACTGCAATAAACATGAAAGTGGAGATTTCTTCTCAACATACTGATTCCACTTCCTTTAGAAAATTCAACAGTCAGAGTACCAGATCATATGGTAGTACAATTGGTAATTATTTTTTGAGAACATTACTACCATTTTGTATCAGGGATGTATTCATTTGGGTTTTGTTTTTTTATACTGGTGACCAAACTCATGACCTTGCACTTATCAAGCTTACACCATTAAGCTAAATCCATGCCCCTCATTTGTATTCTTGTTCATTATATAGATGCCTTGATTTTTCTCCATTTCTTGTCAACATTTTTTGCCTTTTTATAATAACCATTCTGAAGTAATATCTCATGTTTTTAATAAGCATTTCTCCAATGGCTAATGATGTTTGACAACTATTTGTAGATTTGTACATTTTATTTAGAGTAATGTTTATTAAATTTATTGTTCAGTTTTCAAAAATATTGCATTTCTTGTTATTGAGGTTTTCAGCTCCTTTATATTTTTGGTATTAATTCCTTGTCAGCAATATACTCAGCACATATTTTAAATCTTTCCATAGATCATAGATCTTCATTGTCATGTCTGATATCCTTGTTGTGCATATGAGATTTAGCTTGCTGTGATGTCATTTATTTTGCTTTTGAAATCTTGTTCAAAACACTCTATAATATTCCAATATCCTAAAGCAGTTACTTTGTGTTTTCTTCTAGTAGTTCTATGTATGACATTGAAATCTTTAATCCATTCTGACTTAATTTTGTAATTGATGGCAGTAAGGGTTCTAGTCTCATTAGGCAGCATGTAGATTTCCTACTCTCACAAATTACTGTTATTTCCCCTCCTCTGTATGTGATGAAAATCATTTGGTTTTTGGTGCCTGGGTTTGTGTCTATTCTATTTTGTCAGAGTGGACTCTTTCACAGTTTTTCTAATACAGTATTTTAATAATCAAAATATTATTGTGTATTTTAAAGTTGGTAATATAATCCTTTATTCTTCTGCTTAAGATTGAGTACTATGTGTTTCTTTCTAGTTCCATAAAACTATTATTTTCCTAGTGTTGGGAAGTATATCATTGATAATTTGATAGACATTTTCAACAATCTTTAAATTACTAGGGATAGAATGGACATTTTAACAATATTAATATTTCCAGTTCATAAATTTGGAGTAACTTTCTATGTAAGTGTGTGTGTGTATGTGTGGAGAGAGAGAGAGAGAGAGAGACAGAGAGAGAGAGAGATTTCAATTACTTTCACAAATATAAAGATTGGATTGGAGGAATAATTCACTTCCTTGTTTCAACTTTATCTCAATATATATTATTATGTAGTTCTCATAAATAAGATTATTTTCTTGATCTCTATTTTTTATTGAGTTACAGTGATGCCTGATTTTATAGCAATAAACCTTGTTAAAACCATGAGCTATGTTTCCATGATTGACTGTTTGGAGTTTTATAATTATATATTCAATTGTGTATATACACAAATGCATATATATATATATATATATATATATATATATATATATATATATTCATCTCGAATTATGAAACAGAGCTTCCTTGTTTTAGAAAGCTCAATTCAGTATGATGGTAGATATTGGTCTACTATACATGGTCTTATTACTTAAGATATGTTCATCCTATACCTAATTTATCCAAGATTTTCTGTGATGAAAGAATGCTAAATTTTATCAAATGCTTTCTTTGTTTCTACTGAAATTATGATATTCTATTATAATACTATAATCATTCTGTTGATTTGGTGTTTCATTTTTATTGATTTTCATGTGTTTAACTACCCTTGTGTCTCTGTCAAGATCGCCAGTTGATCATGATCAAATTAAATCTAGTGCACTGTAAAGTTTAACATCCTACTATTTTTTGAGGATTTTTGTGTGTATTAGCTTGTACTGTCTTTTTCAGTGTGGTTGTCTGACTTTATTAATAGAGTAATGCCAACTTTATGTGATGTTTGGAAAAATTTCCTTCATGGTACTTTGGAATGTTTAATACAATACATATTGAAAACAGACCACATAAAGAGCAGAAGATAATCAATATAAAATTTAAAAATATCTTCAAATATTTTCTCAGGAAATCATATTATAATATTGAGCTTTTTAGCTTTATAAATTACAATATAATATGTTTGTGACTAAAATATTATTGGCAGAAAATTTTATGAGATCAGTTAAAGGTATTGTTTCATGTATCAGTTACTTATGATAAGCCTAGAAGGGCTAAAATTTAATATATCAAAAAACAATTGCAAATATCTTACTTAATTTATCTTCCTCAAATGTGCTAGATGTTTTGACTCTCCTGACAGAATCTGTTGATGTGACCTGGAAAGCCACTACTCTGTTCAATACTTGTGTGATTTTTCTGTATTTCTCTTTTGCTATTATATGACTGTATTTCATGATGGAGATTTATAGATATCAGCTATATTTATGCATAATTTATATGTGATAGTACTGATAATTGTAGTAAGCCCTGATGTATTAATCAGTTCCATTCTGGGGAAACATTAGTAAATCAGCTTCCTTCTCAGGTCTAACAAAGCATGTTGTACACCTTTGGCACAAATATACAATGTAAAGCATAAAAAAAGAAAACAAACACAATAACTACAGACTGTTCTGTGTTGTTGTGTAATATCACACTGTACAGACAGCACACAGCAGCACAACTGTGACAATGTCTGGCAGACCCATTAAATCCTTCTGCAATTTGTTTGCATTTATGAATGCCCAGTCCATTCCTATCTGTGAAAATTTGGAACACAAATGATCCTAAGCCAGGGAATACTGTGTGATTTTTTATTCCATGTTTAAAAAATATACTACTGAAGAATGAAGAAATTTTCCCATGTTGAAAAATCCAGAGACAGAATAGTCATAATGCAAACTGACCATCGTCAGCTTCATACCCTCAGGTCTAGTCTCACTAGAGAGTCTACCAAAGCAACTTGTAAAGTTTTAACTCAAACTTATTTCAATTTTCAGTATCCCACAATTTTCATTTCCTAAATAATAAATAATCATACTATTTCACTTGGAAAACCAGAGCTCCATGATCTCATCCATGCTGATGGAGTTTTCAGAATACTCACACCTCCAGGCACCCATGCTCCTGGTGTTGCTTATCATCTACATGGTCACCCTGCTTTGTTAGGAGTTCCTGCTGCATGAAGTACTGTTTCCATCCTTTGACTTTCCATATATGAATTTCCATTTCAGTTAGATAGGTTTCTGTATACTGCATATAACTGGGTGTTGTTTCTTGATCCATTAAACAGTCTATTTCTTTTAATTGGTGAATTGAGATCATTTACATTAATGGTTATTATTGATATATATTGGATCATTATTGTCATGTTATCTTTCTGGTGTTGTTTCATTACATTTCTCCTTTGTTTAACTATTTGTGTTCCTTAGCTGCTTTTTTCTGTTAGTGTTCTTAGAGTCATAATTATTTTTATGTATATCTAGAATATCTTTCCGTATTCTTTGCAGTGTTGGTTTGGTAGTCACGAAGCTCTTCAGTTGTTCTTTGTCAAGAAAGTATCTTATTTCTCCATCAATTATGAAGGACAGTTTTTCAGGGTACATCAATCTGGATTGGAAGTCATTTTTCTTTAGGATTTCAAATACAAATGACTTCATCATTTGTTTTGCAAAGTCTGCTGTGATTCTCATGGGTTTTCTTTACAGATAATTTGTCTCTATTCTCTAACAGCTTTTAATATTCTGTTCTTATGTTGAATTTCTGGGAGGTTGATTATTCTATGTCTGGTTATTGCTAATTGGGATTCTATTATACTTCACTTATCTGCATGTCAGTTTCCCTCCCATGTTAGGGAAATTTTCTGCTATTGCTTCTGTAAATAGTCTTTTTACATCATTTTTGTTGTTACCCTTTTCATTTACACCTGTCAGTCTTATACTGATTTGTTTGCATCATCTTTCAACAGTGGAATTGTTAGTTGAATTATGATTTCTTATTATTTTTAAACGATCTTTCCTTTCTTGTTAACTAGCTGCAATCTTGCCATCAAGGTATAAAAGTCTACCTTCACATTCATGCAGTTGGTTTTGCCAGCTTTTGATGGAATTTTTGATTTCCTGAATATCTCTTTGAATTGTTACATTCATTCTATTTCTTTCTTATGTTGTTCATTCAGCATTTCCATCTTTTTGCAGTGCTCCTCAATTTTTTAAACTATGTCTTCTTTAGATGCATTTAGCATTTCTTTTATTACATCTATCACTTCTTCTGTACCTGGGAGATTATTTCTTATCTGAGTTCCTTTTCAGCTTCATAGAGCTGTTTCTTTACTTCAGTTGCTATAATTTATTAGTTTCTGGTATACGGTTTACACTTTTTTCTATACCCATGTCTCCTAGGCTTGCTTGGGATGTGCTGTAGGTTTGAGATTGCATTTTGCTCTTTTGTTTTATCATATTCCTGTATTTCCCATGGGAAGCTGAATGCAAGGTCTCAGTTGCTTTCTGGGTTGATGATGTCTGTCTGTATTGCAGGGAGTTTCCCCGGTTGAGTGGAGTTCATTAAGCAGGCCTTATCAGGTTCCTAGTGGCACTCTAAGGCTACATAAATGGGGGGAATACACTGTGAACAACATCAGGACATTCCATGTGGCACTCTGAAGCTCTCTGGCTGCTTGAGGTTGCTGGAAAGCACTCTACCAAGTTCTGAGTGGTGCACCAAGGCTCAACAGCCAGATTGAGTACATTGTACAGGTCTTCAGTTCATGCCACATGATGTCCCAAAGGTCCCCAAGTGCTTGGGGTCACTATTCAGGGCCCTATAAGGCACCAAGTTTGCACAGATAGGTCATCTTCCAGCTGTTGAATTTTTATTTGCAGATTCCTTGTTATTTTTAGAAGATCTTTACTTTTCTATTCACTAGCAGCTATCTTATCTTTGAGGCCTGTGATTCTAACTTCAGTTTTGTTGACATGGTTTTTCAATTTTCAATAGAGTTTTTATTTCCTGCATATCTCTTTGAATCTGCATCACGTATTCTGTTTATTTCTTATATTGTTCATTCAGGGATTCTATCATTTTGCTTTGTTCCTCTATTTTTTAGCTGTGTCTTCTTTAGATGTGTTCACTCTTTCTTTCACTACTTTCATCATTTCTTCTTTTACCTGGGAGATTATTTCTGATTAGAATTCCTTCATAGCTTCCTTTCCTTCCATCTGTATTTCAGTTGATATCACTTCAGGCATTTCAGGTGTATGGCTAATATTTTCTTCTATGTACATGGCTCCTAGGCTTTCTTGGGATGGGCTAGAGTTTTGAGATTGCATTTTGGTCTTTCATTTTGTCATTTTCCTATATTTCCATGTTTTCAGTGATGTTCAAAAGCTTTCCCTGGATGTGTTGGAAATCACCTCCTGTGATCTCCACTACTGGGACTCACATGGCTTTGGCTCCCCTCCCATGGTGGGCCTGATTCCCCTGGTTTAGTGAAGGTCACTGAGTGAGGTTCACTCAAGCCTGTGGAACCTCTGGAGCCTAGTCCAGTGTTCTAGGGGGCTGGGTGGGCACCCAGCTGACAGGATCAAAGGTCCCAATCTTTTCTCAGGCCATTGCTGGCAAGCTGCAATTCTACTTGCTGTGGCAGTACAGGCCTGGCTCCCCTTTTGGTGGGCCTAGCTCCCTTTGTTGAATGAAGGTCACTGGGTGCGGTCCACTCAAACTGTTTCTGTTCCTTATAAATTCTCATTTTCATGCTTTTTTGTTACTGCAGTACAATAGCTCTTAGGTGACATTCTGTCTTGCTTTACTGACTTCTTTCTCCCAATATGTCCTTATGTCCTCATGAGACATTTTCCATGAAGAAAACACTGGAGCTTGGAATGTTTGTCATGTTGTGTAATACATAGGCACCCCTAAAAAGTTACTAATTCATAACTCAAGCTCCTTTTTGGGATATCCCTAGTATATATATTTACAATAACTATACAGAATAAGTGAGATACAAACAATTCTGTGCTTTGTATAAGAAGAAAAGGTGCATTAATAAAGATGGACAGTAAAGAGTTTCACACACCACCCCTTATTTCATGTGGAAAGATCATTTATTTTTGTGAGAGAGAGAAAGAGTTAAATCCATGCCTACAACCTGAAAACCAGTAGAGGCCTGCCACAGTGACAAGTACAGGCAGAGACCCATGTGCCTGCTACAAGTATATATTCATAGACTGATTCAATGGAACTGTGTTAACCAAGCAGTCAAAAATGATGCCCCTGACCTTTCTCAATTTAAAAGCAAATAAAAAATTTCATCTGTTTGAGAAGCAGAATTTAAAATTTATCATAGGAGTTTGCACTGGTGTTCCTTCTGGGATCCACCAGACAGAAGTCAGACACCCTTATTTTCAGTCCAGGGAACATGGACACAGGCTCTAGACCTGCCCAAACACTAGGCAGAGATATTGGTTCCAGTGATCCACATCATTATTGCCCTTGACAGAGGAGATGAACAGTTTGTACCTACAGATTTCACGAGCACCTACACTGGGGAAATCAGGTGTGGCCCAGTTTAGTATCAAAGGGTCATCTTGACCTCACCTTTCCCAAACTCAGGCAAGACAGAGATCCCTAGACCAGTGTTTTCAGGCACAGGTCTTTCTAACCCTGATCCAAAATCTCACAGAGGTGTTGAAATATGTTGGGATGAAATTGTTTTGCCTTTAAGGCCCATTAGCTAAAATACTGACATACTTGTTTCCCCTGAGATTGAATGTACTGTGAGACCTATATGGAATTAAGCTTAATGCCAGCCTTAATAGTGATGTGAATGCCTGCACTATCTCTACTCCAACATCAGGTAGCTTCCCATGAAACAAAATATCCATGCTTGTCGGCCTGAGTTGTAAGCACAGAACTGCTTTGGTGCTTAGTGCCAGGATAGGAATCTTAACCCATTCTTCATCAATCTAGAAAAAATACCTAGATATGCATGGAACCAAAAGTGTTCTAATGTTTATTTTTTAATTTATTTAAATAAATAAGCAATTTAGGTATATAGAATGATCACATTCATCATGGAAGGTTTGTTCCTGTACGTGATATAATGTGATTTATCTTTTTCCTCTCCCATTTCTCTCTCCTTCCTTCAACCCCTATTCCCTACTTATTTACAAAATTTTGTTTCCATTTTATCAATCTTTTCTCACTTTTTCTTTTCCCTTCTTTCTTTTTTCCTTCACCCCTCCCCCAGTTCTTCTATCCAATTTCTTCCCATTTTACCATATCCCTTGTGTAATTACATTTCAGTTTATTTACACTTGCAGTGTCTAACATCAGTGAAACAATGTTATATTTGTATGTTTGTCCAATTTATTTCACCTAGGATTATGGTCTCAAAATCCATCAATTTAGCATCAAATGTCTTGTTTATCTTCCTTTATGGTAGAGTAGTACTTCATTGTATTAAAAAATACACATTTTTTATCTATTTTCATTTTTCATTATATAAAAATATAATGGCTTCATTATATAAAAATACACATTTTTTAATCTACTCATTGTTTGATGGGCATTTGGGTTGTTTCTAAATTGTCTTGTTTTCTCTCATTGCTGGAACAAAACATCTGACACTCAAAATGAAGGAAGGAAAGATTTGTTTAGCTCACTGTTTGTGGAGGTTTCAGTCCATAATCAGCTGGCTCCAATTCAGGGTGGCATGGAACTTTAGCAATATATCAAGGCAGCAGCCAGAGCAAAAAAAGGATGAAACAGCCTCTTCTCCTCCCTTATACTGTACACAGGCCAATCCACCCCCCCAGGGCAAGTGTAGCATTCACAAAAACTCTGTGTCCTCCTCTTGAACAGGATGAGGATATTTACAATGTAAGAATCCTGACTTCCTCCTGAGTCTCTCAGTTAAATTTCTAAACTTCTTAAGTTGATACAATGTATGAACCAAAATATAAGATTTATCTATTATAAACTGTGCTGCTATAAACATGGGTGCACATGTATTAGTGTGTTATGATGTTTTTTATTCTTTTGGTAAAATACCAAGAAGGAGAGTATTTGGATAAAATGTGACCTCTATTCCTAGTTTTTTGAGGAGTCTCCACAATATTGGTTACACTAGTCTATACTCCCATCAACAGTAGAGAAAGGTTCCTTTATCTCTGCAACCCCTCCGGAATTTGTGTTACTTGATTTGTTGATGATAGCAATTCATTCTGGAATGAGATAGAATCTCAGTGATGCTTTAATTTGCATTTCTTCAATGATCATTGATATTGAACGTTTTTCATGTTTTTATTTATAATTGATATTTCTCCATTGGAGAAGTGCAAACTCAACTCAGATGTCTGTTTTTGGACTGGTCTTTGAAGTTAAGAAATTCTTTCATTATTTTCTCTGTTCTAGATATTATTCCTTTATTTGAAGTCACTGGCTAAAGTTTTTTCCCACTCTGTGAGTTGTCTGATAATTTCTTTTGAAGTACAAAAGATTTTTAATTAGATGAATACCAGTTCTTGATT
Source organism: Hydrochoerus hydrochaeris (assembly GCA_004027455.1). Taxonomy (NCBI): domain Eukaryota; kingdom Metazoa; phylum Chordata; class Mammalia; order Rodentia; family Hydrochaeridae; genus Hydrochoerus; species Hydrochoerus hydrochaeris. Next base: position 12,194 of record PVLA01018577.1, read on the forward strand.
CTTTGTAGTAGTTCCCATGCAATCTGGGTTTTGTTCATGAAATCTTTGCCTGTAACTAAGTCTTCAAGAGTTCTACCTATTTTCTCTTCCAGCAGATTTACTGTTTATTTTTGCTTCTGTATTAATATTTAGATACTTGATCTATTTTTATTTTAGCTTAACACATAGGGAAACCTGTCTCATTTTATTCTTTAGCATGTGGAAAGCAAGTTACTTCAGTTCATTTTATTAAAGAGGCTACCTTTATTCTGATAATTAGACCCATTTGCTAAAGATAAAGTGTCTGGGTGTGTTTTAAGCTGTTTCTGCATCTTATGGTGTGTTTTATTGATTTTCTCGTCTGTTTTTTGTCAATATCATGCTGTTATTCTTTATCAAAGTAACTGTATAGCATAATTTCAAGTCAGGAATTATGACGCCACTGTTTTGCCTTTGTTGCTCACAACTGTTTTAGTTCTCTTGTCTTCTGTTTCCAAGTGAAATTTAGGATTGTGTTCTCTAGTTCTGTGAGTTATGTTAATGGAATTTTTATTGGGATTGATTTAAACGTGTATAAAAATTTAGAAAGCATGGCCATTTCACTGTGTTGGTTCCTCTGACCCTGGAGCAAGGGGTATCTTTCCATTTTTTGATGTCTCTTTGATCACTTTTTTCAGAGTACCATGGACTTCATTGTAGAGATCTTTTACTTCCTTTGTTAGACTGATTCCTATGCATTTTTGGGGGGTCAATGTTATTGTGAAGGGTATTATTTTCCTACTTCTTTCAGTGAATATTTTTTTGTGTGTATATGAATGCTACTGATCTTTAAGCATTGATTTTGCACTCAACGACCTGATTGAATTTGTTTATTAAGTCTGTAAGTTTTTTGGTGAAGTTTTTGGGGCCTTCTATGTAGAAAATTTTGTCAACTGTACATAATAATTTAACTTTTTATTTTTCAAAAGTTCTGAATGACCAAAGATGTCTTCAGTAAAAACACCAAATAAAAATCCATTACACCAGAAGACTCTGAAGTTGTAACAATGAAAACACTTCATGTCTGGAGAGGTGCCTGATGCTCAGTGGGTTATCATTGAATAACTCCTGAGTAAATAGATGAATACTAACCACTATTGTATAGGGTTATCTAATTCTCCTGCTAAATCCTTTTATCTGTTCTACAACTTTTTTGGTCTAGAATCCCCTCAAGTGTTCCCCTGACCTCATTTCATCTGGAGCGTATGTCTTCTGATTTGTTTGTGTATGGGTAACCTTTCCTGTCAGATCTTTACTGTGTATCCTAAATTTGTGAAGGGAGGAATTTCAAAATTTGTATCACATACACAAAACAGGTGATGTCAAAATATGTTCATCACCTTGATTTAATTATTGCACATTTTTGTTCATTATGTTTACAGTTACTGTATATGTCAATATCATAGTATCACATTAGTGAATATATACAATCATAATTTGTCTATAAAAGGATGTATATTGGAATGAAGCATTGTCCCAATGAAATTTTTCTATTTACATTATGTGTTGAAAAAAGTAGGAGTTGATAAATATATTTATAATTAACTGAAAAATTTTACTTAAATACAATACACTGATTTTTGCTAGTTTCTCACAAACAAGAATATGTACTAAGTCATCCTAGATTCATCATACACTTTCTGAAATCCACCCTCATACAGAATCTTGACTGGAAAATGTTTCTTATTTGTCTTTCCAGGAGGAGTATTTAACATTGATGTTGTATGCATAATATACAACTCTGAGGAAAGTCATAGTCAAAAGGGTCATTTTCCTTCCAGTTAAGAAACATGGGCCATATTTAAAATAGAGATTGTTCTTTAACTCATTTTCTTCTAAATATGTGAAACACTGTTGCCATGTAACTATAACTGAAGGTATTAGTTTGGACAACACATATTTTTATCTAAAATAAAACTGTAAAAGTGATGATTCAGATTCATGACATTGAAGAAGCAGGGAGTGTATAAGAGAAGATGACAGGGACAGAGAAAAGGAAAAGGCAGGACAAGGTACTAGGAATACTATGATTATAGTTTGTTGTGTATAAAAAGTGTACATTTATA
>PVLA01018578.1:0-14193 GCA_004027455.1 Hydrochoerus hydrochaeris
TTGAAGTTCACATAGTCTGGAAACAGAATAGCTACCCCTGCTTTTTTTGAGTTCTTGTTGCAGGGAGTATTGTTTTCCATCTTTTAAATTTCAGTCTATGAGTTTCCTTTTGGGTTACATGGGTTTCTTTTAGACAGCATATGGTTGGACATTGTTTCTTGATACATTCTGCTAGTCTATTTTTTAAATTGGTGAATTGAGACCATTTACATTAATGGTTATAACTGTCATATATTGATTTATAGTTGACATGTTATCTTTCTGATATTGTATCTTAAATTTCCATTTTGTTTAATTGTCTGTCTTGCTTAGTGGTTATTTCCTATGTGTATCTGCAATGTCTTTCAGTTTTCTTTGTAGGCTTGGTTTGGTGATCATGAAGTTCTTCAAATGTTCTTTGTCATAGAGGTATCTTATTTCTCCACCAACTTTGAAGGAGAGTTTTGCAGGGTACATCATTCAGGGTTGGAAGTCATTTTCTTTAAGGGTCTGAAACACTTCATTCCATGCTCTTCTTGACTTCATTGTTTGTGTTGAGAAATGTGCTGTGATTCTGATGTGTTTTCCTTTATAGGTGACATGTCTTTTCTCTCTAACTGCTTTTAATATTCTTTTCTTATGTTGGACTCCTGGGATGGTGATTATTCTATGTCTGGGTGTAGTTTTGTTTTGGTTATGACTATTTGGGGTTCTATATGCCTCACTAATCTGTATGTCAGTTTCCATACTCATGTTTGTGAAGTTTTCAGCTATTACTTCTATAAATAGCCTCTTGATATCATTTGTGTTTTCCTCTTCTTTTTTCTTTTATCCCTATTAATCTTACATTGTTTTTCTTTGCATCATCTTCTAGCTGTTGAATTGTTATTTCCTTATTCCTTGTTATCGTTAGATCTTTCCTTTCTCATTCACTAGCTGCAATCATATCTTCGAGGTCTGAGATTGTATCTTTACTTTTGTTGAGCTGATTTTTGCAACTTTCATTATAGTTTTTGATTTCCTGTATATCCCTTTGAATCTGATTAATGCATTCTGTTTGGCTCTTAAACTGTTCATTCTGGGATTCTATCATTTTGCTTTGTTCCTCTAATTTTTTAGCTATGTCTTCATTGGACGCATTCAGTATTTCTTTCACCACTTTTATCATTTCTTCTTTTACCTGGGAGAATATTTCTGATTTGAGTTCCCCCATAGCTTCCTGTACTTGCTTCTTTATTACAGTTGATATCATTTCATGCATTTCAGGTGTATGTGTAGTATTTTCTTCTATGTACATGGCTCCTAGGTTTTCTTGGGATGGGCTTGAGGTTTAAGATTGCATTTTGGTCTTTCATTTTGTCATTTTCCTATATTTCTGAGTTTCCAATTATTTTCCAAAGCTTTCCCTGGATGTGTTGGAAATCACCTCCTGAGCCCTCTGCTACTGGGACTCACTTGGCTTTGGCTCCACTTGTGTGGTGGGGCTGTCTTCCCTGGTTGTATGATGGTCACTGTGCATAGTCCAGTCCAGCCCCTGGAACCTCTGGAGCCTAGTCCATTTACCTAAGGGGCTGTTCAGGCACTCAGCCAACGGGATTGATGGTCCCAAACTTTTCCAGGCCTGTCCTGGTGAGCTGCATCTCACCTCGTGGTGAGGCTCTGGCTTGGCTCCCACTTCAACAGGCCTGGTTCCCCTGGTTGAATGAAGGTCACTGGACACTGTCCACTCAAGCCCATAGAACCTCTGCAGCATGGTCCAATGACCTTAAGGGGGCTGGCCAGGCACCCTGCCACCAGATTGATGGTCCCAACCTTTTTGTACTTTTATTTTCTTATACAAGTAAAAATTAAATGTTTTCTTTTTCTTTCCACTAAGTGTTTACTTACATCATTAGCCAGAGCCCTGGATACATTAGATCCTGATGAATATGTATTACTCACACTTGAAACAGGCAAGAGATGTTTACTACAGTACTTCATTTTTGGTAGCAAAATACCTTCTAAAAATAACATAAATATACTTGAAATTTTAGGTTCCACCTGCATTAACATGCTTTAAATTATTTGAAATTTTCTCTTACCCCAGTTGCAGCAAATGCAGGCTTGGGTTCACTGTGAAGGTGGTTAAGTGAGGTTGTTTTTATCCAGGAATTTCACTGTTGATGCAGCCCCAGATGTTCCTAGGGGAATAGGCATCAATTAACTGCTGGTCCCAAATTGCAACATAATGATTGACTTCCTAATTTTACAAGTAAATATCCTCAACTTAGGCCAAATTTGTTGCTCTTTATTGAATAGTATATTTAAGATACTGTTTAAACTATTTTTGAAGCTTTAATTTTTTTACTTTTTTAGTACATGTTTTCAGTAACAATTATTGAATTACTTAGATTTGTATTGCCCTGATAATCAATGATGCTGAATGTGTAATTAAGTAACCTGATGAAAACTTTTTTATCAAATAAAAGTAAGTTTAATATCCATATCATTTATAATAAATACTAGGCATATTTTTATTGTTTTGAAGGTTTCTTATCTACTTTTAATATTAATCCTATAGTAGATCCATGATTTACAAATATTGCCTTCTGTTTTGTAGTTGCCTTTTCCCTCTGCTGTATTTTCCTCTGCACAATGCAGAAGTCTTTCATTTGATCTGGTCTCACGTGTCCAATTTTCTTTAGTTTTGTGTCTTTGGTGCCACACTCAAGAAATCATTACTGTGGCCAAAGTCCTGAATGTGTTTCCTTCAGATTTTCTCTAGGGCTTTAGAGTCAGGAATTCTGTTTACATATTGAACTCATTTTGAGTTGAGTTTTCTACATATTCTAAGTGGGGGTTCTCATTTCATTCTCTGGCTTGTTCATGTTGTTTTCCCAATGTCATTTGTTGAAGTGAATCTTCTTTCTTCCCCATTCATGTGTAAAATGGACCATGGATGTGTAAAATTGACTATGCATGTGTAAAATTGCTTCTTGGCTGTTAATCTGGTTCTACCATTCAAAAAATATTTTCCTTATGCAAGTGCCACACTCTTTAAGTCATATTTTATTTACTGAAATTCAATTCATTTGAATCAAAAATTACATGTTAATGGGGTACCATAGGATTTTTCTACACATATGTACATTATGTCGTGTATTAAATTAGTTAAATATTTGATCTCCTCAAACAATAGCCCATCTCTTTTTGATGAAACATTCACAATCAACTGCAATGAAGCAGAGCTCTTCCGAAAAGATGCTGAACAGAACCTGCATCATGCATGAGGAAAGGGTATTCCCAGGGCACAGCCCATGAAGGACAGAATGACCCTTCTGCTGTATACAAAGAAAAACACTGAACTTGAAGATTAAGCTCTACTAGTAGAGCATTCACAGACACCTCAGCATTCAAGGAACATAATGTAAACAAGGCCAGGTGCATGTCATGTGGAAAAACAATCAAAATGATTGGGCATTTTGAAAATGAGCAACTGCTCATGGAATAACTTCATGCAGTCTTGATACCCACTTTTATGAAATACCTTTCTGACAATCAACTGCCTGCGAAGTGCTTTCTTGTAATGGACAATGCTCAGAAAATCCCAACAGCCTTGGTGGATGATATGGACACTGAGAATTGTTTCATAAAATCAAGCCTTTCCACACCCGTAGTGACACCTCTTCTAGGTCCCCTGACCAGTAAATGATCCACAACTTCCACAAACTAAACACAAATATACTCTTCACCAGTTGTTTTAATGCCACTGAAGGAACACCCATGACTCTAAAAGAGCTCTGGAAGAAACATTTCAATGACCTCCACTGTACCACTGACAAAGCCTGGGAGGATGTTATACACTGGACTTTAAACACAACCTGGAAAAAAACAGTACAGATTGTGTGACTAAATGTGACTGAAGAGTCCTATATGAAGGCAGTGGAGCAGATTCTGTCCGTAAGCAAGAGCGTGTGTCTGGACACCAATGCAGGCATAGAGAAACTTGCTTAGCACCATAAAGTAGAGCTGATAATGGAAGAACTTTCTGGGCTCTAGAGTGAGCAGAAGAAAGCTCTTCCTGAGGAGCAACCACAAGGAAGAGGAAAGTAAGAAGGAGGTCAGAAGTTATGTGAAAAAATCCATTATGGAAAAATGGAATGAGTGTCAGGATTTCTTTGAGAATCACCAAACCAATATAAATGTAATGAACAGAGTGTTGACTCCAATGAATAATAACTTGGTCTCTCATTTCCAGGGGTTATGCAGAGCAGAAAAAAACAAGTGACATTCGAAGGAGTTTTCATCAAAATTATCACTACAGTGAAGAAATAAAGAAGAGAGAAAACTCCTAAAGGAGATCTCCCCACTGTCCTATAGAGTGGGAACTTTCTGCAGGTTAGTGTTCTCTTACTTCATACTGTAGGAATTGTATTTTCCTTCATATTTTTGTGGTTAAAAAATCCATATGTCTCAGAACAGATTAACCTTATTTACACTGTACTTTGTGGGAAAATTCAATTCATTTTACAACCAAAATTAATTATCCACCATGTTCAAAGGCATTGGCACTGTTTAAACAACTTTGGCTCTATTGTTATGGTCAGAGAAGATTAACCTTGTTTGCATAGAACATTTTGGAGACATCTGATTCAGTTCCTGCCCAACTCATTTTGTGACTGGAATGGTGGAAGCAAACAAGTTTGTGAACTGAGGTCCTACTGCAGTTTTAATTTCTGAGGGACCACTGTTGAGTATTTCTGTGTAGTGCACTAATTTACATTCTTCCAACAGTGTACAAGGGTTCCTGTTCTACACACTCCAGATAGAACCCGTTATCTTTTGTCTTTTTGATACAATTAACACTCACTTTGGTGAGCTGATACCTCTTTGTGCATGTGATTTTCTTTCATTCATCAGAGGAGTTAGTAAATATTGAATTTTTTTATGAATCTGATATACCAGTCAGATCTACCTAGAGAAACAGGGTTCATATACGATGTATAAATGTATAAGGGTTTACAAGGAAGTCTTATAGTGATTGCCCACAAGCTTGGATGTGAAGAATGCAAAAGGACTGTCTGCATTTGAGATCCAGAAGATGCAGTTGAAGGCCTCCACCTCACTGTATTTTCCCATACAAGTCCACTTCCAAAGATGAAATGGTCTGTGCTGGAAGCCAGATGAGGTCCAATGTGAAGTTTAAGACTGGAGCTCCTCCAAAGAAACAGAAGCACCTTCCTTCTCCTTTTCCCTGTTCCCATTCAGTTGACAAGTCTCTTAGTGGATGCCACTCACACCCAGAGTGGGTTTTCTGTCCTCAGGAAATCCCTCCAGCCACATGTAGAACTACACTGATTCAATTCAGTTAAATGCTTGTTACTCAGGATGACACTGTTATTTACCATGCTGGTCTATATTTGCATGTATTCTTTTGAGAAGTTTTTGTTTAGATTTATTGCTGATTTTTAATCTTGGTTATTTGGTTTTGGCTGTTGGGTTTAAGGAGTTCCTTACATATTCTGGACATTGATATCTGGTCAGGATTTCAAATATTTTTCCCACTTTGTTCATTGAGAATTGGTTGCCTTGAGTGATGTCTAGGTTCTCTATTGTTTTCCACTGGACTACACTGCCAAAGAATGCTCTTTTTAGTCCTTTTAAAAAATTATTTATAGAGATAAAAAAGCAAAACAGAAAAAGGGTAGAAGTAATAGAGAATTAAAAAAATAAACAGTAAAAAATCACTAGTTGATAAATTACATATTGTCCTCTTAGAAATAGTAGTTCAAGTTATAAAATTAAAGCATACAAAGTAGACATTTATTCAGTGAGACTGCAAGAAGTTCTGTTCACCTATCCAACAAAAACTTAGTAATATGGTTATCAATCCTACACACTTAAGCATAAATTCAGAAATATCTTTTAGAGTGCTTCTTTTTCCTCTCTTTTTCAAAATAGCAATTACACATTTTGGGTTCCATTACTCCTACATATCTTATTATTTTTTACACTATGTAAATATTTATAAATATGATTCTCATTTATTTCACTAATGAGGATAGTCTTAAGTTGCCTCCATTTACCTATGAAGGCTTCAAGATCTTAGTTTTTATAGCTGACTAATATTCCAATGTATAGAAATACCACATCATTTTCATCCACTCTACGGTTGATGGGCATCTTGGTTGTTTCCAAGATTTAGCTATCACAAATTGTGCTGCTATGAACATGGGAGCATATATATCACTGTGATATGACCTTTTCAGTGTTTCTGGGAAAATACCCAGGAGGAGAATAGCTGGATTGAATGGAACTTCCAATCCTAGTCTTCTGAGAATTGTCCATACTGAATTCTCCATTCCTGCCATCAAGAAATCAACTGATAACAAATGTTGGTGAGGCTGTGGGGAAAAAGGAACACTGCTCCACTGTTAGTGGGAGTGGTTTTATTCCTGTAGCTGTGAAATTTAACTTGAAATAATTTCATGCAAACTTCCTTCAGAAATTTTCATTATTTTCTCTGTTCTTCTCCAAATACATAACCTCAAATTGCCTGTTTTGAGTTGCATAATTCAAAATCTTTACTGATATTTCCTACTACTGACACAATTTTCATTTCACTTAGTGTTATTTTTAAGCTTCATTTTTAAAAACTTGCTTCAACCTCTTCATTAAGTATCTTTTATTTTACTGAATCATTTCTTTGTGTGTCCCTTAATCCTGTAGAAGAATTAAAACAATCAAAAATTAAAACTTTCACTTTATAAATTTTTGATGTTTAACACATTGTATTTTTCACTTATCGACATATCTTAGATATTTTCATCATACTTTTTCTAATAAGAAAAATTTTTCAGGGCAGGCTATGTTTAAGTTTTTGTGATACACAACACAAAACTGATTTTGGTCTTGAATAATTACATTGTAATTATTCCTCTGTAATCTCAGATTACACATTTTACATTTTAAGGCATTAGTTCTAACTTAAAATTTCTGCATTACTCTTGGATAGTGTGACTCAATTAAATTTCTAATCATATCTAACACTATTCTTTATACTGATTAATAATTTTGGTCCCAAGTGTTTTAAAGGATCAAGTTTAAAAGGACACTTAGAAAAATGGAAGAAAAACAGTTAATTGATTTTATTATGTTCTCCCTCACTCACTTGAACAGCCCAGTCAGCTCCCAACAGTACTTCCCTGCCAGGCTGCATAAATAATGCAAATTGCTGTGAGCAGTAGATGGTTATATTCTACTCATGAGTGCTCTGCCGGATAAAGTTGTGTATAAGAAACCCAGTAAGATTGCAGATTATCCATCTCACACCTTTATTTAGTGTTTTGGAATTTTAATTTATTTTATTTATTTTTTTTAAAGGAGGAAAGATTTACCTCATAGTTTGTAGAGTTTTAGTCCACCAGTCAGCTGGCTCCAAAGTAGGGCAGCAGGGCAGAGAAGAATCACAAGGGAGAAACAGTTCAGGCAGAAGGCAGCATGCAGAAGCTGGCATTTTTAATTATTGATTTAATATATTTTTCAAAGTCCAAGTTTTCATAATGCTAGCAATACTTATCTGTGTCTATATTTTCATGAGAAAAAAACAAAACAAAGAGATGAGTGGAACATTGTCATATATTTGTGTTTCTGATGTAAAATTCAAGTTATCATTTTGTATTAGTCTTAAATTAATTCATAGTTTCAAAACTAAATAGAAAACACTACAAGCCTATGTGATGATCCAAAGGCAATTAAAAGCCAATTTTTTTCCATTTTTAATATTTTATTTAAAAAGAACAAACAGAAAAAGGGTAGAAATAATACAGAATTTCAACAAAAAGATAAACAGTAGATATCAGTAGTTGATAAATTACATATTGTCCTTTTAGAAATAGTTGCCTCAAATTACAAAATTAAAGCATACAAAGTGGACATTTAAACAGTGAGACTGCAAACAGATCTGTTCAATGATCCAACACAAACTTAGAAATATGGGTCTTAATCCTAAACATTTAAATATACATGCAGGACATGCCCACTGACAGCCAAGCAGACAGTGGGACCCAGATTCCAGCTTTGGGCCCTGACCCCACAATCTGGCAGAATCCCAGGGCACTGAAAGGGACTTTGAGCCTGCTTCCTGTTGCTTAGAGCATGCGCTGCCTCCCAGACCACCACAGGCTACACACAGGGACAGGGGCCCAACCAGGCCACAACCAGCAAACACCAAGCAGCCAGAGGGACCCAGATTCCAGCTTTTGGCCTGGACCCCAAACTTTGGTGGAATCCCAGCACACAGTGGGGAACTTTGAGCCTGCTCCCAGGTGGTAAGACTATGTGCTATGTCTCAGACCACCCCAGAAAGCACAAAGGGATGGGGGCCCAACTGCACCATGCCCAGCCACTACAAAGCAGCCAGAGGGACCCAGATTAGGGCCTGAGGCCCTGACTGCACACTCTGGAGGAATCCTAGCACATGGAAAAAACCTGGAATTTAGCTCCCAGATGGCAAACCTTGGACTAGAGTGGATAAACTGTGCCAGTGTAGTGAGTATGCCCCTAAAATAGAGGTGTACAATGATTAAATAGGGCCAGTAGTAAAGACCCCTCCAACTAACTGTAAGACTTTGGTGAGTCTGAAAATTGTGTGGGTGAACCACTCCTACACATAGAAAACATCAGGCAGAGTGAAATTGGCAATATGAAAAAGCAAAATGCAGTCTCAAACATCTAGTCCACCAGAAGCAAGTGCAAGAGATATTGAAATAGAGGACCCCAAAAGAAACACAGCAGGAATATCTGAAAAGATAGCAAGCAAAATAAAAAAAAAATCAATGAGGAAATAAAGGAAATCAAATTAGAAGCACTGTCCCATGTAAAGACATAAATAACAATCTCAGTAAAGGAGTTGCTGAGCACAGCTAAAGAAGAAATAGGGAAAAAAAGTACAGAAGCATGGAAAACTGATTGAAACCTTGAGTGAACAATATAGAAAACATGCAGAATTGATGAAACAAACTCAGAGAGTTAGCCAAGAAACAAGGAATTCTATTCAAAGCTTGCAAAACTGCTTAAATGAGTCTGAGGATAGGATTTCAGACCCTGAAGAAAGGATTGCAATTAGTGATTGATCATGTAAGGATGGAACTTTTAAAAATAACAAAGCAGCATGAAGTGACAATCCAACAGCTGCAAGATGATATCAAGAGCAAAAATATAAGATTGATAGGCATCAGTGAAGACACTGGAGTCAAAGAAAATGACATATCCAAAATATTCACAGAAGCAATGGAAGAAAATTCCCAAACATAGGAAAAGAATCTGACATGAAGATAAGTGAGGCATATAGAATGCCAAACAGTCACAATCAACATAAATCCACACCCAGACAACATAATAATTAATATCTCAGAGATGCAGCATAAAAACAAAATAGTTAAAGCTGTTAGAGAAAAGACACAACTCAACTACCAAGGAAAGCCCATTAGATTCACAGTGGATTTTTCAGCACAAACCCTCAAGTCGTGAAGAGCTAGGAGTGAGGTATTTTAAGCCCTGAAAAAAAACAACTTTCAACCCAGACTGTTGTACCCAGCAAAATTTTTATTAAAATTTAATAGAGAAACAAGAGATTTCCAAGACAAAGAACAAATCAAAAACATTCACATCCACAAAACCAACCCTAGAGAGTACTCAAATACATAATACACAGAGCTAAAAATGACCACAATCCCCAAAACAACAACAGAAAGAAACCACCAGGTAGGATAAGCAATTAAATAAGGGGAAAAGCAGAAAGCAAACAAATGAAACATAACATGGCAAAGTCAAGTTAGTACATATCAGTAATATTCATAAATGTAAATGGCTTCAATTCACCTATAAAAATAAATAGAGTGACAGAATGGATCAAGAAACATGATCCCACAATATGCTATATACAAGAAACACATATGACCCAAAAGGAAAATCATAGATTAAAAGTCAAAGGATGGAAAACAGTATTCCATGCAACAGGAACCCAGGAAAAAGCAGGGGTTACTATTCTAATGGCAGACAATGTGAATTTCAAACATAAAATGATTAAAAGATATAAAGAAGGTCACTATATACTCGTTAGTGGAAAAATTTGACAGGAAGAACTAACAATTACAAATATGCATGCACCAAATATAAGAGCACACAACTATGTAAGACAGACACTAATGGACATGAAAATCCAAATACACAAATACACAATTATAACAGGAGATCATAACAGCCCATTTTTACAAAGAGATTGATCAACTAGACAAAAAGTCAGCAAACAAATAACAGAAATGGATCATACCTGTGAGCAATTGGACTTAGTAGATGTTTACAGAATGTTCCAACCAACCACATCAGATTACACATTCTTCTCAGCAGCACATGGGAAATTCTTCAAAATAAAGCATATATTATCAAAGAAAACATTCTTAAGTAAATACAAAGGTATTGAATTCATCCCATACATAATATCTGACCAGAGCACACTGAAATTGGAAATTAATGGCAAAAGAAATTGCAAAACCCATACAAATTCATGAAAATTAAATAACAACCTTTTGAACGACCAGTGGGCTACAGATGAAATTAAAGAAGAAAAAAAGCAATACATACAAATCAATGAAAACACAGAAACAACATACTTAAATCTATGGGATGCAATGAAAGTGGTCTTAAGAGGGAAATATATAGCAAATATTGTCATGTCAAGAAAACAGAATGAGCACAAATAAACAACCTAATGCTCCATCTCAAGCTTCTAGAAAAAGAAGAGCAAGCTAAACCAAAAGCTCATAGAAGAGGGGAAATTGTAAAGATTAGAGCAGAAATCAATGCAATTGAAACTGAAAGAAACAATACAAATAATTAATGAATCAAAAAGCTGTTTTTTTGAGAGAATAAAAAAATTGGAAAAAACCCTGCCTAACCTTGTCAAGAGAAAGAAATAAAAAACCCAAATTCACACAATAAGAACTGAAAAGGGAGAAATTACTATAGATCTCATGGAAATTCAAAAGATCATGAATACCTACTTTGAAAGTCTCTAATCACATAGAGTGGAAAACACAGAGGAATGGACAGATTTCTAGAAACATATGAACTACCAAAGCTGAGGCAAAAAGATATAGCAATTTTGAACAACCCAATGTCAGCTATTGAAATTGAAAATGTAATGAAAAACTTACCAACAAACGAAAGCCCAGGACTGGAAGGAATCACAGCTGAATTCTACAAGAAATTTAGAGAAGATTTGATGCCAATAGTCCTTAAACTCTTCAGTGAAATTGAGAAGAAAGAAATCCCCCCTAAATCATTCCTAGAGGCAAGTATTACTCTGATACCAAAACCCAACAAAGATTCAACCAAATAGGAGAAGTATAGACCAATCTCACTAATGAACATTGATGCAAAGATTCTGAATAAAATACTGGCAAATTGAATGCAGCAAATTATCAAGAAGATTATACATCATGACCAAGTTTGGTTCATCGCAGGAATACAAGGATTGTTTAAAATATGCAAATCAATAATTGCAATACACCACATCAACAGAGCCAAAAGCAAAAACCACATGGTCATCTCAATAGATACAGAAAAAGCCTTTGACAAAGTCCAACACACGTTCATGATAAAAACCCTTCAGAAACTCAGAATACATGGTGTCTACCTCAACCTTATAAAGACCATCTATGACAAACCAACAGCAAACATTATACTAAATAGACAAAACAGAAAGCTTTTACTTTAAAATCAGGAACAAGACAGAGATGTCCACTATCAACACTCCTTTTCAATATAGACCTGGAAATACTAGCCAGGGCAATCAGGCAAGAGAGAGAAATAAAAGGAATACAGATAGAAAAAGAAGAAGTTAAATTATCACTATTTGCAGACGACATGATACTCTATATAGAAGACTTAAAAAAACTCCATTAAAAGTCTACTAGAGCTAATAAACTAGTTCAGAAGTGTAGCTGGATACAATGTCAATGCTCAAAAATCAATAGCATTCCTCTACACAAACAAAAAACTCAACAAGAGAGAAATTATGGAAATATCGTCCTTTACAATAACATCTAAAAAGATGAAATACTTAGAAATTAACTAAACTAAAGTTGTAAAAGAACTATATGCTGAAAATTATACTACACTGAAAAAAGAGATTGAAGAAGGTATTAGAAAATGGAAAGATATTCTTTGCTGTTGGCTAGGAAGAACCAACCTTGTGAAAATGGCCATATGCCCCAAACTTTTATACAGATTTTGTGCAATCCTAATCAAAACACCATTGACATACCTCACAGATCTAGAAAAATCACTCCTAAAATTCATGTGGAAACAGAAGAAACCTAGAACAGCAAAGGCAATTCTGGGCATCAAAGGCAAGGCAGGAGGCATCTCAATTCCTGACTTGAGTCTATACTACAAAGCCACAGTGATAGAATCAGCATGGTACTGGCAAAGAAATAGACCTGATGATCAAAGCAACAGATTAGAAAATGCAACAACTACAAAGACACTCAGCCACCTGGTATTTGACAAAGGGGCTTAATATGTCCACTGGAAGAAGGATAACCTCTTTAATACATGATGTTGGAAAAATTTGCACTCCACATGCCTAAGACTGAAACTAGATCCATGCATATCACCATGCACAAAACTAAAGTCTAAATGGATATAAGACCTAAATATTAAAACAGAAACACTAAATCTACTGGAAGACAAGGTATGTTGAAGCCTTGGAGACATAGAGATAGGCAGAGAATTTATGAACAAAACACAAGCTGCATAGGAAATACTTCAAATAGTCAACAACTGACATGTTATATTATCGAAAGTTTCTGCATTCAAAGTAAATCACCAACAGAGTGTAAAGAAAACCCACAGAGTGGGAAAGAATTTTAGCCAGAAGTCCCTCAGACAAAGGACATATCCAGAACATATAAAGAATTGAAAAATATCAAGCTCCCCAAATTCAAAGATCCTGTCCAAAATGGGCGTCTGAGATGAACACACAGTACTCAGAGGAAGATATACAAATGATAAATAAATACATGAAGAAATGTTCTCCATCACTGGTCATTCGACAAATGCAAATTAAAACAACATTGAGATTTCACCTCACTCTGCAAAGAATAGCTGCCATCAAGAAACCAATTGATAACAAATGTTGGCGAGGCTACAGGGAAAAAGGAACAATGTTCCACTGTTGGTGGGGATGTGTACTGGTGCAACTACTATGGAAATCCATATGGAGAATTCTCAGAAGACTAGGACTGGAAGTTCTCTAGTATACCTCCTGGGTATTTTCCCAGAAGAACTAACAAGTTCATATCACAGTTATATATGTGCACCCATGTTCATAGCAACACAATTTTTAATAGCTAAATCTTGGAAACAACCAAGATTCCCATCAAATGCAGAGTGGATGAAAAAGATGTGGTATTTTTACACAATAGAATGTTACTTAGCTATAAAAAATGATGATCTTGAGGCCTTCATAGGTAAATGGAGACAACTGGAGACTATCCTCCTTAGTGAAATAAATACTAATCATATTTATAAGTATCACATTGTGTCTGTAGTTTAAAAAGTTAAAATAACTATAAGAGTTATAAAACCCAAAATGTGTGATTGCTATTGTAAAAAAGAGAGGAAAAGAAAGTACTCTAAGGGATATAACTTCATGTATGTTTGAGTGTGTAAAATAGATCAGCATATTGCTGAATCTTTGTTGGATCTTTGAGCAGAACTGTTTGCAGTCTCACTGTTGGAATATCTACTATGTATCCTTTAATGTTGTAACTTGTACAACTACATTCAAGATGAAAACATGTAATTTGTCAACTAGTGATTTTTAGCACTTTTTTCTCTTTCTTCTTTTAGAATTCTGTATTGTTGCTGCCATTTATTCTTTTTCTTTTTTCTCTTTAAATATATTTTTTAAAAAAATGCATAATTGCTATTGTAAAAAAGAGAGGAAGTAGGAAGTGCTATAATAGATATAACTGCATGAATATTTAAGTGTGTAGGATTTATAACTATACTTCTAAGTTCTTGTTGGTTTGTTGAACAGATATGTTTACAGTCTTGCTGCTTGAATGTCTATTTTGTATGATTTAATTTTGTAACTTGAACAACTCTTTCTAAAAGGACAATATGTTGCTTATCAACCAGTGATCTCTTACTGTTTATCCATTTTTT
>PVLA01018579.1:0-14620 GCA_004027455.1 Hydrochoerus hydrochaeris
TTAATCACCTTATATTATTCTGTTGCTTTGGTTTTGAGTTTCTCCTCATCCATGCCCCATGGATCAGCTTTGGTGGAGTTGGGAGTTTTTTGGAAGTATTTTGTTACTTTGTTATCTACTTTTTTTTTGAAGGTAGCACAATACAGCAGAACAAGACAGAACAAGGCAGTGCAGGGAAATTGGCACAGAACCTCACAGCAGGTCACTAAGAAAACAGCAATAGGCACAATAGTACATCCTGTTCTGTTCACCTTAGCTGTTCTTTCAGTTAGGTAGAGCAAAATGGAAGGAAATATCGAACTTATAAAAACACAATATTGAATAGGGCAGTACCATTAATCAGAACTGAACAAAACAGAGATAAAAATATTTGCCTTCAAAGAGATGGTACAAGGAAATCCCCCTTATTTGCCACACTGCATATGTTCATCCTCCCAAGAGATACTCAGACCTCTGGTTCCCACTTGCTAATGGGGAGGGGGGAATGAATCAATGTCTGATTCTTAGCCCATGCACTGGCAGGCCCCCAGCTGCTTACCAGGGTGGCAAATTGGCTGCCTATTCTCCCAGGTGTGGCACCCTTTTCCATCCATTCATGCCTTGTGACAAGGTCCATGGGTGGAGGAGAGCGCTTCAAGGAATCACTTCTCCAGGAAAAGGACACCGCATGTGGGTATTGGGCATGGGGATCTTGGAATGTTTTGTGCTGATAATTGTAATTTGTGTAGTTCACATGTATATATTTTCATGTAATACTCAATATGAAATCGAAAATAGAAACTCCAGAGGAGTTACTAGAAACCCTCTAGATAACCCCTTTGTGAAAACTAATTGTGAAATTTTACCTTCTGTGATTAGTATGAGAGAGTTTATACAAAAGCTTTAAATGGAAGAGCTCATGGAGGAGGATTTACAAACTTCCTGTGAGACAACTGCCCTGAGACACTGGACAGGCAGCCAGAGATGGGCAACTAGGACACATATGTTACACCACTGGCTGCCTAAGACAGGCACAGGACCTATTGCTGTCCTGCAGGCCCATGACCGGTAAGACCTGGTTGGGTTCATATGAAGAGTCCTTGACCTAAGACAGGTGCTATCCTCACAGGGACTGCCATACTCCCATAAGTGATAAGGGAAAAAATGTAGGGAGCAGCATGATAGCCTCACACATCTCTTCCTCCTGCAGGCATCCAGGTGCATCGGCTTACATTTTCCAAGCTACTAAGTAACAAGATTGAGATGTTACAAAGGTGAAAAGAGTTAATTGACACCTATTGCTTGGGATTGTCCCTGCCTAGCCCTGAGCCTGGGGTGCTTCCTGCTTGGAGTTGAGGTTAATTAAAACCTATTGTTTAGGATTGTCCCTGCCTGGCCCTAAGCCTGGGGCACTTCCTGCTTAGGGCGGGGGGGGGGGTTGCTGCCAAAGGTTAGCAAATATATACTCCAGCTTCTAAAAAATAAAAGGGGATTCAGATTCACTCACAGACTGGTGTGCAGTGTCTTCTGTCTCTCACTCACTGACTCCCTGTCCACCTTTGGGAAACCGTAGCTCTGCCGCAGCTGGACTCTGGCATCTGGCACCTGAAACAGGGACCTGAAGGTAAGTCTTTTTCTATTTCATCAGGGATAGGATTCTTGCATAAGGGTACTGCAGACCCGCTGACATGGTCCGGTACTTAGAGAGAAAAGTACGGAGGCAAGAAATCATAATCGTAATGGGACATACAAGCTCCAAGAAAGGGCATATATATGCCGAAATTCTGAGACATATGCTAAAAACAAGAGATATTACTGTATCCACTAAACAGTTATGGGAATTTCTCGCTTTTGTGCACCAAGTTTCCCCCTGGTTTCCTGAGGAAGGGTCACTAGATTTAGAAACATGGATGAAGGTGGGCAAAGAAATGAAGGCTCATTATGAGATTTATGGGCCTGAGAGAGTTCCTTATAATGCCTTTCCCCTTTGGAATGTGCTAAAGGATTGTTTTGACCCTACACACGAAATGGTTTGCATGGCTAAAGAAATAAATCTGGATGAAGGCAGACCACTTTTGCTTGATGGGTCAAAAAGAAACTATAAAACTCATATAGATAAAGCCACTTTAACCTCACCACCCACAGTAGAAAGTAGAAATATTAATACTGAAAATTCATCATCTGGTAGCGATAGCGATAGTGAAAGTTCTTTGGGGGAAGAGAAACCCTTGCCCCCAGATTACACAGCTGAACTGGAGGAGGAAGCTGCTCGGTACCATCATGACGAGTTGTTTCTGGCCTTTTGTTCACTTTCAAAAAATCTCCCAACAACAAACCAATGGGGTAAAAATAAGAAAACCCCTTTATCAAACATAGGGTTTATGGGAGCTATGCAATAAGACTGTAAGGAAGGGCAAATGCTAGAGCACTGTTTCCCGGTCATTTTTCCTGGATCTGATGAGGAACCTAAGTGGGAGCCCATTTCCTTTAAATTATTAAAAGAGATTAAGATGGCAGTTAAAGACTTTGGTCCAGCTTCTCCTTATACTCTGCAATTAATGGAAAATTTAGCTAGCCAATGGTTGACCCCCTTTGAATGGATGTCCACCGCTAAATCCTGCCTGTCTGGGGGAACATATTTAATTTGGAAATCTGATTATGAGGACAGGGCTAAAGTGCTATCAAAGAGGTATATATTAAAAAGGTCTTGAGATAAAATTACTTATAAAATGTTGACAGGCACTGGAGAATATTTGTCAACTCAAGCCCAATTAATTAGCAAAAGAAAAAAAAGCAAAGAATTATTTGCACAAGACCCTCAGATTATAACTGTTCCAATTACAGCCCAGCAGTTTGAAAATTTGTTACAGAATTCTTTAAGCTGGGAGGAAGCCTTTCTTGGGTTTCTAGGAGAAGTTACATATCATCTCCCTGGAAAACCCCTACTGTTATTTCTGCAAAAACATCCTTTTATCTTTCCTAAACTTTATTCTGAACAACCTTTAGATTATGCTGCCCTTGTTTTTACAGATGAATCCTCTAATGGAAAAGCCACTTATCAAATAGATCATGTTAAAAAGGTGATAGACACTTGCCAAACTTCAGCTCAAAGGGCAGAATTAATCATGGTAATTAAAGTTTTCAAACAAGTCCCTAAACCCTTTAACCTCTACTCTGATTTTCAATACGTGACCAGATTATTTCCTGCTATTGAAAATGTGGTTCTGTCACCCTCTTCCACTATAGTTTCACTATTACAACAATTACAACAGGTCATAAGAAAAAGAACTGCTAAATATTTGTTGGGCATATTAGAAGCCATTCTGGCCTTCTAGGCCCTTTAACTAAGGTAATGTTGAAGTTGATTTATTTGTTTCAAGTGTGTGCTGTGCATTCCATCAAAGCATCAAGGCATTTTGTAGGAAGCAGGTTTTGTGCATTGGATTCCATTCGTTCCTGTCAGGACAAAAGTGAATATCACTTGTATAGCACAGAAAACTACTGAATTCCTGGAACATGCCCTGTCAAAACACTGCATTTTAGTTCTATTTCAAGAGTGTGCTGTGATTTCACAACAAGTATCAAGGCAATTCGTAGCAGGCGTGTTGTGTGCATTGGCTTACATTCATTCTAAATAGAAGGAATGCTCAAATCAGTGGTTTCTCAGAGAAAACTAATGAATTTCTGGTACATGCACTTTCAAAACACTGCAGTTTAGGTCTGTCTCAAGGGTGTGCTGTGCATTTCACCAAAGCATCAAGGCATTTTGTAGGAAGCGGGTTTTGTGCATTGGATTCCATTCATTGCTGTCAGGACAAAAGTGAATATCACTTGTATAGCACAGAAAACTACTGAATTCCTGGAACATGCCCTTTCAAAACACTGCATTTTAGTTCTATTTCAAGAGTGTGCTGTGATTTCACAACAAGTATCAAGGCAATTTGTAGCAGGCGTGTTGTGTGCGTTGTGTTACATTCATTCTAATTAGGATGAATGTGCCAATCACTTGTTTCTCAGAAAAAACTAATGAATTCCTGGTACATGCACTTTGAAAACACTGCAGTTCAGATCTGTTTCAAGTGTGTGCTGTGTATTTCACCAAAGCATAAAGGCATTTTGTAGGTAGCAGTTTTGTGCCTTGGCTTCCATTCGTTCCTATTAGGATGAATGTGATTATCACTTGTATAGCACAGAAAACTACTGAATTCCAGAAACATGCCCTTTTGAAACACTGCATTTAGTTCTATTTCAAGAGTGTGCTGTGATTTCACAACAAGTATCAAGGCAATTTGTAGGAGGTGTGTTGTGTGGATTGGATTGCATTCATTCTAATTAGGACAAATGAGCAAATCATTTGTTTCTCAGAAAAAACTAATGAATTCCTGGTACATGCACTATGAAAGCACTGAAGTTTACATCAGTTTCAAGTGTGTGCTGTGTATTTCACCAAAGCATAAAGGCATTTTGTAGGAAGCGGTTTTGTGCTGTGGCTTCCATTGGTTCCTATTAGGATGAATGTGAATATCACTTGTATAGCAGAGAAAACTATTGAATTCCTGGAACATGCCCTGTCAAAACACTGCATTTTAGTTCTATTTCAAGAGTGTGCTGTGATTTCACAACAAGTATCAAGGCAATTCGTAGCAGGCGTGTTGTGTGCAATGGCTTACATTCATTCTAAATAGGACGAATGCGCAAATCACTGGTTTCTCAGAAAACTAATGAATTCTTGGTACATGCACTTTCAAAACAGTGCAGTTTAAGTCTGTTTCAAGTGTGTGCTGTGCATTTCACCAAAGCATCAAGGCATTTTGTAGGAAGCGGGTTTTGTGCATTGGCTTCCATTCGTACCAGTCAGGACAAAAGTGAATATCACTTGTATAGCAGAGAAAACTACTGAATTCCTGGAACATGCCCTTTCAAAACACTGCATTTTAGTTCTATTTCAAGAGTGTGCTGTGATTTCACAACAAGTATTAAGGCAATTTGTAGGAGGCGTGTTGTGTGCAGTGGCTTACATACATTCTGATTAGGATGAATGAACAAATCACTTGTTTCTCAGAAAAAAACTAATGAATTCCTGGTACATGCACTTTGAAAACACTGCAGTTTACATCTGTTTTAAGTATGTGCTCTGTATTTCAACAAAGCATAAAGGCATTTTGTAGGAAGAGGTTTTGTGCATTGGATTCCATTCGTTCTTATTAGGATGAATATGAATATTACAGGTATAGCACAGAAAACTACTGAAATCCTGGAATATGCCCTTTCAAAACTGTGCATTATAGTTCTATTTCAAGAGTGTGCTGTGATTTCACAACAAGTATCAAGGCCATTAGTAGGAGGCGTTTTGTGTGCATTGGTTTACATTCATTCTAATTAGGATGGTACATGCACTTTCAAAACAGTGCAGTTTCTCAGAAAAAACTAATGAATTCCTGGTACATGCACTTTCAAAACACTGCAGTTTCGATCTGTTGCAAGTGTGTGCTGTATATTTCACCACAGCATAAAGGCATTTTCTGGGAAGCAGATTTGGGCTTTGGCTTCCATCGTTCCTATTAGGACAAATGTGAATATCACTTATATACCACAAAAAAGTACAAAATTCCTGGAACATGCCCTTTCAAAACATTGCATTTTAGTTCTATTTCAAGAGTTTGCTTTCATTTCACAACAAGTATCAAGGCAATTTGTAGGAGGGGTGTTGTGTGCATTGGCTTACATTCACACTAATTAGTATGAATGCGACAATCAGTTGTTTTTCAGAAAAAACTAATGAATTCCTGGTACATGCACTTTGAAAACAGTGGCATTTACATCTGTTTCAAGTGTGTGCTGTGTATTTCACCAAAGAATAGAAGCATTTTATAAGAAGCGGGTTTTGTGCATTGGCATCCATTCCTTCCTATTAGGACAAAGGTGAATATCCCTTGTATACCACAGAAAACTACTGAATTCCTGGAACATGCCCTTTCAAAACACTGCTTTTTAGTTCTGTTTCAAGAGTGTGCTGTGATTTCATAACAAGTATCATGGCAATTTGTAGGAGGCCTGTTGTATGCATTGGCTTACATTCATTGTAATTAGGAATAATGACCAAATCACGTGTTTCTCAGAAAAAACTAATGAATTCCTGGTACATGCACTTTGAAAACACTGCAGTTTAGATCTGTTTCAAGTGTGTGCCATGTATTTCACTAAAGCATAAAAGCATTTTGTAGGAAGCGGATTTTGTGCATTGGCTTCCGTTCATTCCTATAAGGACGAATGTGAATATCCCTTGTATAGCACAGAAAACTACTGAATTCCTGGAAGATGCCCTTTAAAAACACTGCATTTTAGTGCTATTTCAAGAGTGTGCTGTGATTTCACAACAAGTATCAAGGCAATTTGTAGGAGGCGTGTTGTGTGCATTTGCTTGCATTCATTCTAATTAGGTCGAATGTGCCATTCACTTGTTTCTCGGAAAAAAACTAATGAATTCTTGGTACATGCACTTTGAAAACACTGCAGTTTAGATACGTTTCAAGTGTGTGTTGTGTATTTCACCAAGGCATAAAGGCAATTTCTGGGAAGCGGATTTTGTTCTTTGCCTTCCATCGTTCATATTAGGACGAATGTGAATATCACTTGTATAGCACAGAAAACTACTGAATTCCTGGAACATGCCCTTTCAAAACTCTGCATTTTAGTTCTATTTCAAAAGTGTGCTGTGATTTCACAACAAGTATCAAGTCCATTTGTAGGAGGCATTTTGTGTGCATTGGTTTACATTCATTCTAATTAGGAAGAATACACCAATCACTTGTTTCTCAGAAAAAAACTAATGAATTCCTGGTACATGCTCTTTGAAAACACTGCAGTTTACATCTGTTTCAAGTGTGTGCTCTGTATTTCACCAAAGCATAAAGGCATTTTATAAGAAGCGGGTTTTGTGCATTGGCATCCATTCCTTCCTATTAGGACAAATGTGAATATCCCTTGTACAGCACAGAAAACTACTGAATTACTGGAACATGCCCTTTCAAACCACTGCATTTTAGTTCTATTTCAAGAGTGTGCTGTGATTTCACAACAAGAATCAAGGCAATATGTATGAGGCCTGTTGTATGCTTTGGGTTACATTCATTCTAATTAGGAATAATGCCCAAATCACCTGTTTCTCAGAAAAAACTAATGAATTCCTGGTACAAGCACTTTCAAAACACTGCAGTTTAGAACTGTTTCAAGTGTGTGCTCTGCATTTCACCAAAGCATAAAGGCATTTTCTAGGAAGCGGGTTTTGTGCATTGGCTTCCATTCATTCCTATTAGGATGAATGTGAATATCACTTGTAAAGCACAGAAAACTACTGAATTCCTGGAACATGCCCTTTCAAAACACTGCATTTTAGTTCTATTTCAAGAGTGTGCTGTCATTTCCCAACAAGTATCAAGGCATTTTGTAGGAGGCGTGTTGTGTGCATTGGCTTACTTTTATTCTAATTAGGATGAATGTGCCAATCACTTGTTTCTCAGAAAAAACTAATGAATTCCTGGTACATTCACTTTGAAAAGACTGCAGTTTACATCTGTATCAAGTGTGTGCTGTGTATTTCACCAAAGCATAAAGGCATTTTGTTGGAAGCGGTTAATGTGCATTGGCTTCCTTTCGTTCCTATTAGGATGCATGTGAATATCACTTGTATAGCGCAAAAAACTACTGAATTCCTGGAACATGCACTTTCAAAACACTGCATTTTAGTTCTATTTCAAGAGTGTGCTGTAATTCCGCAACAAGTATCAAGGCAATTTGTAGGAGGCGTTTTGTTTGCAATGGCTTAAATTCATTCTAAATAGGACGAATGTGCACATCATTTGTTTCTCAGAAAAAACTAATGAAGTCCTAGTACATGCACTTTAAAAATACTGCCATTTAGATCTGTTTCAAGTGTGTGCTGTTCATTTCATCAAAGCATAAAGGCATTTTGTAGGAAGGGGGTTGTGTGCATTGGCTTCCAATCGTTCCTATTAGGGCGAATGTGAAAATTCCTTGTATAGCACACAAAACTACTGAATTCCTGGAACATGCCCTTTCAAAACACTGCATTTTAGTTCTATTTCAAGAGTGTGCTGTCATTTCACAACAAGTATCAACGCAATTTGTAGGAGGCGTGTTGTGTGCATTGGCTTACTTTTATTCTAATTAGGATGAATGCGTCAATAGCATGTTTCTGAGAAAAAACTAATGAATTCCTGGTACATGCACTATGAAAACGCTGCCATTTACATCTGTTTCAAGTGTGTGCTGTGTGTTTCACCAAAGCATAAAAGCATTTTGTAGGAAGCGGGTTTTGTGCATTGGCTTCCATTCGTTCCTATTAAGATGAATGTGAATATCACTTGTATAGCACAGAAAACTACTGAATTCCTGGAACATGCCCTTTCAAAACACTGCATTTTATTTCTATTTCAAGAGTCTGCTTTCACTTCACAACAAGTATCAAGGCAATTTGTAGGAGGCGTGTTGTGTGCATTGGCTTACATTCATTTAATTACGATGAATGCACAAATCACTTGTTTCTCAGAAAATACTAATGAATTCTTGGTACATGCACTTTGAAAATACTGCAGTTAACATCTGTTTTAAGTGTGTGCTGTGCATTTCACCAAAGCATTAAGGGATTTTGTAGGAAGCGGATTTTGTGCATTGGCTTCCATTCATTCCTATTAGGACAAATGAGAATATCACTTGTATAGCACAGAAAACTACTGAATTCCTGGAACATGCCCTTTCAAAACACTGCATTGTGGTTCTGTTTCAAGAGTGTGCTGTGATTTTACAACAAGTATCTAGTCATTTTGTAGGAGGCGTGTTTTGCTCTTTGAATTTCATTCATTCTAAATATGTTGAATGTGCAAATCACTTCTTTCTCAGAAAAACCTAATGAATTCCTCTTTCATGCACTTTCAAAACACTGCAGTTGAGATCTGTTTCAAGTTTGTGCTGTGCATTTCACCAAAGCATAAAGGCATTTTGTAGGAAGAGGTTATTGTGCATTGGATTTCGTTCATTCCTATTAGGACGAATGTGACTATCACTTGTATAGCACAGAAAACTACTGAATTCCTGGAACATGCCCTTTCAAAACACTGCATTTTACTTCTATTTCAAGAGTGTGCTGTTATTTCCCAACAAGTGTCAAAGCAATTTTTAGGAGGCATGTTGTGTGCATTGGCTTACATTCATTCTAATTAGGATGAATGCGCAAATCACAAGTTTCTGAGAAAAAACTAATGAATTCCTGGTACATGCAGTTTGAAAACACTGAAGTTTACATTGGTTTCAAGTGTGTGCTGTGTATCTCACCAAAGCATCAAGGCATTATGAAAGAAGTGGATTTTGTGCATTTGCTTCCATTCTTACCTATTAGGACAAAAGTGAATATCACTTGTATAGCACAGAAAGATACTGAATTCCTCTAACATGCCCTTTCAAAACACTGCATTTTAGTTCTATTTCAACAGTGTGCTGTGATTTCACAACATGTATAAAGGCAATTTGTAGGAGGCGTGTTGTTTGCATTGGCTTACATTCAAATTAGGAAGAATGTGCAAATCACTTGTTTCTCAGAAAAAACTAATGAATTCCTGGTACATGCACTTTGAAAACACTGCAGTTTATATCTTTTTCATGTGCGTGCTGTGCATTTCACCAAAGCATCAAGTCATTTTGTACGAAGCAGGTTTTGTGCATTGGCATCTGTTCGTTCCTATAAGGATGAATGTGAATATCACTTGTATAGCACAGAAAACTACTGAATTCTTGGAAAATGCACTTTCAAACCACTGCATTTGTTCTATTTCAAGAGTGTGCTGTCATTTCACAACATGTATAAAGGCAATTTGTAAGAGGCGTGTTGTGTGCATTTGCTTACATTCATTCTAAGTAGGAGGAATGCCAAAATCACATCTTTGTCAGAAAATAGTAATGAATTCATG
Organism: Hydrochoerus hydrochaeris; assembly: GCA_004027455.1. Classification (NCBI taxonomy): domain Eukaryota; kingdom Metazoa; phylum Chordata; class Mammalia; order Rodentia; family Hydrochaeridae; genus Hydrochoerus; species Hydrochoerus hydrochaeris. Next base: position 9,963 of record PVLA01018579.1, read on the forward strand.
GTACATGCACTTAGAAAGCACTGCAGTTTAGATCTGTTTCAAGTGTGTGCTGTGTATTTGACCAAGGCATAAAGGCATTTTCTGGGAAGCAGATTTTGTTCTTTGGCTTCCATCATTCCTATTAGGATGAATGTGAATATCACTTGTATAGCACAGAAAATTACTGAATTCCTGGAACATGCCCTTTCAAAACTCCACATTTTAGTTCTATTTCAAGAGTGTGCTGTGATTTCACAGAAATTATGAAGGCAATTTGTAGGAGGCGTGTTGTGTGCATTGGCTTATTTTCATTCTAATTAGGATGAATGCACAAATCACTTTTTTCTCAGAAAAAACTAATGTATTCTTGGTACATGCACTTTGAAAACACTGCAGTTTAGATCTGTTTCAAGCGTGCTGTGCATTTCACTAAAGCATAAAGGCATTTTGTAGGAAGCAGATTTTGTGCATTGGCTTCCATTCGTTCCGATTAGAACGAATGTGAATATCACTTTTATAGCAGGGAAAACTACTGAATTCATGGAACCTGGCCTTTCAAAACCCTGCATTTTAGTTCTATTTCAAGAGTGGACTGTGATTTCACAATATTTACCAAGGCAATATGTAGGAGGCGTGTTGTGTGCATTGGCTTACATTCATTCTAATTAGGACGAATGCACAAATCACTTGTTTCTCAGAAAATACTAAGGAATTCCTGGTATCTGCACTGTGAAAACACTGCAGTTTACATGTGTTTCAAGTGTGTGCTGTGTATTTCCCCAAAGCATAAAGGCATTTTCTGGGAAGCAGATTTTGTTTTTTGGCTTGCATTCGTTCCTATTAGGATGAATGTGAATATCGCATGTATAGCACAGAAAACTGCCGAATTCCTGGAAAATTCCCTTTCTAAACACTGTATTTTACTTCTATTTCTAGAGTGTGCTCTGTTTTCACAACAAGTATCAAGGCAGTTTTTAGGAGGAGTGTTGTGTGCGTTGGCTTACATTCATTTTATTAAGACCAATGCACAAAGCATTTGTTTCTCAGAAAAAAACTAATGAATTCCTGCTACATGCACTTTGAAAACACTGCAGTTTAGATATCTTTCAAGTGTGTGCTGTGTACTTCACTAAAGCATAAAGACATTTTGTAGGAAGCGGATTTTGTATATTGGCTTCCATTCGTTCCTTTTAGGGCGAATGTGAATATCACTTGTATAGCACAGAAAACTACTGAATTCCTGGAACATGCCCTTTCAAAACACTGCATTTTAGTTCTACTTCAAGAATGTGCTTTGATTTCACAACATGTATGCAATTTGTAGGAAGCGTGTTGTGTTCTTTAGCTTTCAATCATTCTAATTAGGACGAATGAGGAAATCACTTGTTTCTCAGAAAAAACTAATGAATTCTTGGTACATGCACTATCAAAACACAGGTGTTTACATCTGTTTCAAGTGTGTGATTTGTATTACAACAAAGCATAAATGCATTTTTTATGAAGCGTGTTTTGTTTATTGCCTTCCATTCGTTCCTATTAGGACAAATGCGAATATCACTTGTATAGCACAGACAACTACTGAATTCCTGGACCATGAGCTTTCAAAACACTGCATTTATTCCTACTTCAAGAGTGTGCTGTGATTTCACAATAAGTATCAACGCAATTTGTAGGAGGCGTGTTGTGTGTATTGGCTTACCTTTATTCTAATTAGGAAGAATGCCCAAATCACTTGTTTCTCAGAAATAACTAATGAACTCCTGGTACAGGCACTTTCAAAACACTGCAGTTTAGATCTGTTTGAAGTGTGTGCTGTGTATTTCACCAAAGCATCAAGGCATTTTGAGGAAGCTGATTTTGTGCATTGGCTTCCATTCATTTTTTAAGGATGAATGTGAATATCACTTGTATAGCACAGAAAACTACTGAATTCCTGGAACATGCCCTTTCAAAACACTGCATTTTAGTTCTATTTCAAGAGTGTGCTATGATTTCACAACAAGTATCAAGGCATTTTGTAGGAGGTGTGTTGTGTGCATTGGATTACATTCATTCTAAATATGTTGAATGCTCAAATCACTTGGTTCTCAAAAAACCTAATGAATTCCTCTTACATGCACTTTCAAAACACTGCAGTTTAGGTATGTTTCAAGTGTGTGCTGTGCATTTCACCAAAGCTTAAAGGCATTATGTAGGAAGCTGTTTTGTGCATTGGCTTCCTTTCATTCCTATTAGGACGAATGTGAATATCACTTGTATGGCACAGAAAACTACTGAATTCCTGGAACATGCCCTTTCAAAACACTGCATTTTAGTTCTATTTCAAGAGTGTGCTCTGTTTTCACAAGAAGTATCAAGGCCATTTGTAACAGGCATGTTTTGTGCATTGGCTTCCATTCATTCTAATTAGGATATATGTGCAACTCACTTATTTCTCAGAAAAAACTAATGAATTCCTGGTACATGCAATTGCAAAACATTGCGGTTTAGTTCTGATTCAAGTTTGTGCTGTGTATTTCACCAAGAGTATAAAGGGATTTTTTATGAAGCACGTTTTGTGCTATGGCTTCCATTTGTTCCTATTAGGGCGAATGTGAATATCACATGCATAGTACAGAAAACTACTGAATTCCTGGAACATGCCCTTTCAAAACAGTGCATTTTAATTCTATTTCAAGAGTGTGCCAAGCACTTCAGAAGAAGTGTCAAGGCAAATTTTAGGAGGCATGTTTTGTGCATTTTCTTCCATTCATTCTAATTAGGACGAATGTGCAACTCATGTGTTTGTCAGAAAAAACGAAAGAATTCCTGGTACATGCACATTCAAAACACTGTGGGTAAGTTCAATTTTAAGTGTGCGCTGTGTATTTCACCAAGAGTGTAAAGGCATTTTGAAGAAAGTGGGTTTTGTGCATTGGCCTACATTCAAGTTTTTTAGGATGAATGTGAATATCACTTGTACCACCAAGAAAACTACTGAATTCCTGGGACCTGCCCTTTCAAAACACTGCATTTAATTTTATTTCATGAGTGTGCTCTGCATTTCACAAGAAGTATGAAGGCAGTTTGTAGGAGGCTTGTTGTGTGCATTGGCTTCCATTCATTCTAATTAGGATGAATGTGCAACTCACTTCATTCTCAGAAAAAACTAATGAATTCCTGGTACATGAACTTTCACAAGCCTGTGGTTTAGTTCTGTTTCAAGTGTGTGCTGTGTGTTTCATCAAGAGTAGAAAGGCATTTTTAGGAATAGGATTTTGGGCCTTAGCTTCCATTGCTTTCTATTAGGACAAATATGAATATCACTTGCCTAACACAGAAAACTATTGAATTCCTGGAACATGCCCATTCAAAACACTTCATTTTAGTTCTATTTCAAGAGTGTGCCATGCATTTCACAAGAAGTATCAAGGCAATTTGTAGGAGGCGTGTTGTGTGCATTCGCTTCCATTTCTTCTTATTCGGATGAATGGGCAACTCACATCTTTCTCAGAAAAAACTAATGAATTTCTGCTGCATGCACATTCAAAACACTGCATTTTGGTTCTGTTTCAAGTGTGTACTGTGTATTTCACCAAGAGTATAAAGGCATTTTGTAGAAGTGGTTTTTGTTCATTGTCTTCCATGAGTTCCTATTAGAATGAATGCAAATATCACTTGTATAGCACAGAAAAGTACTGAATTCCTTGAACATGCCATTTCAAAACACTGCATTTTAGTCATATTTCAAGAGTATGTCATGAATTTGACAAGAAGTATCAAGGCTATTTGTAGGAGGCGTGTTGTGTGCATTTGCTTACTTTCATTCTAATTAGGACGAATGAGCAACTCACTATTTTCTCAGAAAAAACTAATGAATTCTTGGTTCATGCCCTTTCAAAACACTGCGGTTTAGTTCTGTTTCAAGTGTGTGCTGTGTATTTCACCAAGAGTAGAAAGGCATTTTGTAGGAAGCTTTTTTTTTGCATTGGCTTCCCTTCATTCCTATTAGGATGAATGAGAGTCTAACTTGTATAGCACAGAAAACTACTGAATTCATTTAATATGCCTTTTCAAACACTGAATTTTGTTTCTATTTCAAGAGTGTGCCATGCATTTCACAAGAAGTATCAAGGCAATTTGTAGGAGGCGTGTTGTGTGCATTGGGTTATATTCAAATTAGGACTTATGTGCAACTCACTTGTTTCTCAGAAAAAACTAATGAATTCCTTGTACATGCACTTTAAAACACTGTGGTTTAGTTCTGCTTCAAGGCTGTGCTGTGTTTTTCGGCAAGAGTAGAAAGGCATTTTGTAGGAAGCAGTTTTTGTGCATTGGCTTCCATTGGTTCCTATTAGGAGAATGTAATTAACAGTTTTATAGAACAGAAAACTACTGAATTCCTGGAACATGCCCTTTCAAAGCATGGCATTTTAGTTCTATTTCAGGAGTGTGCCATGCATTTCACATGAAATATCAAGGCAATTTGTAGGAGGTGTGTTGTGTGCATTGGCTTACATTCAAATTAGCACAAATGTGCAATTCACATGTTTCTCAGTACAAACCAATGGAATTCTGGTACATGCAGTTTCAAAACACTGCAGTTTAGTTCTGTTACAAGTGTGTGATATGTATTTCACCAAGAGTAGAAAGGCATTTTGTAGAAAGTGGTTTTGTGCATTGGCTTCCTTTTGTTCCTA
>PVLA01018580.1:0-14178 GCA_004027455.1 Hydrochoerus hydrochaeris
TCTTGAAATGTTTTGTACTGATAATTGTAATTTGTGTAGTTCACATGTGTATGTTTTTATGTAATGCTCAATATGGAGTCGAGGGTGGAGACTCCAGGGGGGTTGCTGGAGGCCCTCTAGATAACCCCTTTGTGAGGACTGATTGTGGGGTTTTGCCTTCTGTGAATAATGTGAGAGAAATGAAAGAGCTCATGGAGGAAGATTTACAAAATTCCTGTGAGACAACTACCCTGAGACACTGGACAGGCAGCCAGAGACGGGCAACTAGGACCCATATGTTACGCCACTGGCCACCTAAGACAGGCACAGGACCAATTGCTGTCCTGCAGGCCCATGACGGGTAAGGCCTGGTTGGGTACATGTGAAGAGTCCTTGACCTAAGACAGGTGCTGTCCTTGCAGGGACTGCCACTCCCATAAATGATAAGGAAAGCAATGTAGGGAGTGGCCTAATAATCTCACACATCTCTTCCTCTTGCGGGCGTCCGGTCCTCCTGTGGGCGTCCGGGTGCGTCGGCTTGCATTTCCCGGGCTGACTCAATGTCAAGATTAAAATGTTAATTGATACCTATTGCCCTGAACCTGGGGCGATTCCTGCTTGGAGTTGAGGTCAATTAAAACCTATTGTTTGGGATTGTCCCTGCCTGGCCCTGGGCCTGGGGCATTTCCTGCTTGGGGCTGGGGGTTGCTGCCAAGGTTAGCAAATATATATTCCAGCTTCTAATAAATAAAGCAGATTCAGATTCACTCACAGACTGGTGTGCAGTGTTTTCTGTCTCTCAATCACCGACTCCCTGACCACCTTTGGGAAACCCTAGCCCTGCCACCGCTGGACTCTGGCAAGGAATGGTCAGGTTGATCAGTGCATTATCAGAAGAAAATCAGCTGGGCAGTCAAGGCTGACTGAATTTAGCAAGGTGCTTACATGAATAGTGACAAGAGGATAGGCAGAGGCCAATATTTGATTTTTTACTTGCTATCATGTCTGTAAGTTTTCTATACTAACTGAATTTTTCTATTTTATAAACGTGCCCTTACATGTGAGACTATTAGCCTGTGGCTGCAATTGCAAAGTCCAGAGAACACTTCATGCAGCTGATTTACTAGTGGAGGTGCAGAGTGTACTTTGCCCATCTGTCTCGAACTATAATGGTCTACCTCCATCAGACAAGGGTCTTTCAGAATTCACATTGATTTTCTCTCCAGCATCTGCATCATTTTATGTTTTTCAAGGGTGATCCACATCATTAGCTTAGCACTTCTGTTTCCTTTTTAGTGCCTTTTTAAGAATTGTTGATGATTTTGTTTAACTGTAATAGTGTCTTAATACTTACACTTTCTGTGCCTGTGCCACTTTCTAGATTGAATGGTTTTGTTATCCTCTCTAAAATTTCACTGAGTGTTTCACTTTGAGGCTTTTGGTTTATTCCCCATCAGTGCCACATGGATGAGTTTTGGGAGAGCTGGGAATTCTGGGAAGAATTCTGCTGGATTGCCTTCTTGCATTTCTATTTTCCTTTGTTTGCTTATTTTATGTTGAGTGAAGTTAGTTTATTGCAGTGGATTATTTATTGTAGAAATGTCTTTGTTTAATTTCTATTTTTCAATGAAGATTCATGGATGTGCTTAGCCAGAAGCCTTTGCCCCTGTCCCAGGTATCAGCTACCTCCATTAATTTGATATGTGAAGTTATAGTATATTGGGCCTCATACACAGTTCTTCAGGAGTGGGCAACACTATTGTAAATGACACCAAGTTAACCTAGATATTTGCATGTCAAAGAAAGTCCATTCATGGCAATAGTTGTTACTTTGGTACAGAAATTATAACTCTAAAAACCTTTTGAAACCAGGTAACACCTGTATAAGCTTCCTACAAAGGATTTCTGTATTTTCTAATATTATAAAATAGATTTAAAGACACACAATGCTAAAAATGAATGAGCAACTGAAGAATCAATTTTTTTGTCTTTTTGAGACAGGGTCTCACTATGCAGTTCAGGCTGGTCTTGAGCTCAATTTGTAGCCCAGGCTGGTCTCAAACTCTCAAGGATCCTTCTGCCTCAGCCCCCCATGTGCTGGGATTAGAGGCATGAACCACCATGCCCTGCCTGAAGAATCAATTTTAATGAAGAAGAACTTTCTGAAGTTTAAAAAGTCAAACAATATAGTATAACTGTAGGCACTGAAATAAGTAAACTCTCATGGAAGGATTCACACCACACTTAAAATCTAGGATGGAATAAATGACATTATTTTCAAGGAACAATAGGAAGAGAATACACCATATTTAATGCAACATAACCATTGCTCTATGTTTTAAAACTATAAACAATAGCAAATATTCCCAAGCAAACAAAAGGGCTTTCATATGCTTGGAAATGGCTGGTGCTGAATTTAACCAATGTTTTCATTATGCTGAGTGTTAGGTTGTGCCTATGAAGGAGGGAGATGAGAAGAAGCAACTTGGGGCAGTTGAGAAACCCCTGGAAGCTGGTAAGGTATGGAAATGGGGTCTGGGTGCAGCACTGATTGCATTTCCAACTGAAGGTGCAGTGAGAATGTTTCTGTGGAGTAGTCCACAGTAAAGCAGGCACAGGGTGAAAGGAAATTCATTTCTCAGCCAAGTGAAAATGGGCTTCTTAGGAAACAAGAGTAAAAAAGCTGAGGAACGATTCATACTATTTCTTTAGTGACAAATTTGAGCGAGTGTGGGTGACAGAGCCAGCAATTCCTTGAAGGGTAGTGATTGTCACCCTCATCTCTGATGGTTAGAGAAATCTACCTAGTGATCTGTGGGCTTGTATTTATGCCTGGTCTTGAGCCCTGAGCTCATTGGACATGGGTGACCCCTAAAGGTCACACATGAAACTTCAGGGAAGTTTATGCCTGGGGTTTCACTGCTCTCACCACACTGTATCTTGCACAGTAATACAGGGCAGTGTCCTCAGAGGTAGAGGAGTTCAGCTGCAGGGAGAACTTGTTGTTAGCTATGGAAGCTGTGAGAGAGATATGGCCTTGGAAGACTGGTTTATAGTTTGTGTTCCCTGTCCAGTACTGCATCTACTGTAGAGCTTTCCAGGAGGCTGGTGGATCCAACTCCAAGCATAACTGCTGGTTAAGGAACTACAGATGACACAGCAGAGGAGGGTCAGGGTCTCCTTGGCCTTCACCATATTGGGCCCTGATTTTTAAAGTGTCACATCAGAGAACACACCTGAGGGTAAGGTGAGGTATGATTAGTCTTTCCCTTTCCATGGCCTGGATCACACAAACCCCAAAATTCTCACTCAGGAGAGCTACCATTAAACAAAGAAGAGTCCACAGAATCTTCTTGTTGCTTGCAGAATGGAGACTTCCTCTCCCAAACTGTTGGTGATAGAGATTTCTTCTCCCAGAACTGAAGGTGATTTGCATGTATGACTTGGGGGCTGTATAGGAGGCTGAGCCTGGACAACATGGAATTCTCACATCTGGCCCTGGGTGGTGGGAGCTGCTGAATGTGGCACTGCTGGTGTGGGTTTCTGCCCTGGCAGATGTGTTCTCTGTTTGGTGTCTATACACAGAGAGGTGCTGTATCTGAAAATCATGTAAAGAAAATTTTGAGAGTTTCTGTTTGCCTTCAATCAGCCCAAAATTCTGTGGCCTTAATATTACTTTCTGGAAAAACCCATTAGTAAGGTGGTGTTCCTGCTGATGCTGTGGTCTTTACCTTGGCCCACTTGCATAGAACTGTGTAATCCATACTAGTCACAATTCATATTTTTATATTATCCAGGGTTTCTCTCTACACAAGTGAATATAGCACTGCCTGTGATACAAGATAATGACCTTGTGCATGCCAATATTTTAGCAGGGTCTTGGTCAAAGAGAGTTCATATCTGAGAAGAGTGTGTTCAAATCTTAAGGCAGAGGACACCCAGTGACTGCAAGGCAGAGGGCATGGCTGATGTTTTGGACTAATGGTAGGTGGTGTTATTGAGGCCTGAGAGGTGAGGCCCACAGGGAGGAAGGCAGCCTTGATCTCCATGCAGCACAGAGAGTGTACTGCAGACAGCACAGGGAGGAGCAGTCAGTCAAAACATATTCCGTTCACATTGACCAGTGCATGAATTAGAAATGATGCCTTTTCTTCATAAGTGCATCTCCAAAAGAAGAGGCCCAATGCCTTGATAATGGTTCCAGGTGAAATCGTCAAAACACATCAATTTTGTCATCCAGCTCTTTGTGATGGGTTCCGAAATATCATCACTCTGCCAATGTCAGGACTTGTGCCAAAAGTCTCCAAAGCAATTCTGGGGTATAAGAGAAGAGTAAGGAAATCATTTGACTAGAAAAAGAGACATTCAGAGAACAAAGCATTCTGGAATAATCCCTGTGTAATTATATTCATACAGTAAGAGTGATCTCAGTTCTTCAAATGGAAGCACAATATCAAGAGAAGGAAGGTGGATAGAAGAGCAAATGCACTTTGTCCTTTTTAGGAAAACCTGAAACTTGAGTGCAAGAAACTGAATGACTGTTTCAGAGAATATAATGGACCCATTCTAAAAATGAACAAAAAAAATTCTAGCCTGTGCTCGTACCACATCTCTTTATCCACTTTTACATTGAATAACATCTGTTTCTGCAGTATAGAGAAGTTAAGAATGAAGAAAAATAAATAATTTCATGCTAATGCTTTTCTAAATCACTTTGTTTCTTTTTTTCTATTTTAATTTCTTTTTCACTGATACTTAACATAATGGAGCTTGTTCTTAACTTAGTTGTAGCTTGGCACAACCAGCACCATCTTGTGCCCTGTGTTTGACCCAGATGCATGAAAAACTACTCAGGGTGCAAGTCCTATGAGAAAATCTGAATGAGCTGCACTCACAAGAGAAAAATTAATCTGCTCCACAAAGAAGCAAAATATAAATGTTAACCAAAAATTAACATAAGATTTCAGCTAAATATTTTCCATCAGAATGTCATTTGTGGATTTCTGTTTTAAAAACTGTTTAACTTTCCAGTTTGGCACCAGTAATTATGACTCTGAACCAGGGTTCTACATCTTAGTTGTTGAGCTCAGCTAATAAAATTGCTAATTCATCAACTTGGCTCCTTGAATTCCTATATTTTTAATAAACCATTCCCATTAAGGGTATTGTGGTGTTTCAATACATGTGAACCTTTTATTTAGGTGAAATTAGAAGAAGTACTTATCATTTTATGATAAAATCATTCAAACCCTCTTTTGCTAGCTTTGTTAAATCTACAGTGTGGTCCTGTTACCTATATTTGCTCTAATGTACAAAAGTACACCAGAGCTTCTTGTTTATATGGAGCTGTTTCTAAATACCCATATATTTACCTCTTATATCCTTTATGCTGTTCTTTTTTAAATCAGTTGGATAGCACCTGCAGTGTGTTCTTCCCTGAGTTGTGCTTCACAGTGAGTTCTGGATTTGCAAGTGTTGTCAACCTGTCTTCTACTTATTTTTGTCAACTTGAGCTCCCATAAGCAAGGAATGCAAGTTTGTGCTGCTCAGCAGGTTACAGGTACAGCTGGTAATGACTTGTGAGCACTGAGTTGATTGGGAAAAGCACCATATAGTTTCTTGTTGTTATTTAATTTGAGGTTCCCTATTTAAAATAATGAGAATAAAACAATCACAAGCTTGTCATCTGTATTTATTTTTTAAAATGTGGCACTAAGATATCTTACTTATATTTTTAGGGATTTTCAATGGAAAAACATAATTCTTAGAGGTCTCTTAAGGTGCTACTCAAAAATTTGTGTTCTACTTTTTGTTTTTTTTAATTTTTAAGATTCAAGCAACAAAAAATATGACACAAAATTTCAAAGCAACATAATAGGATATTAACAACATTTAATGACTCTCGGTTCTGTAATGTAAGGAAACAATAGGATTATGACAACTTAGATAACACTTTTGAGACTTTATATTATTATTATAAATGTCAAAGAAATTTCACTGCATGATACTCTTTTCTTCTTGATAAGCAATGTAAAAACAGCCTAGAATAAAAAACCAGGTCCAGATATCAGCCCTAAATTTTTCTGAAGTTCTGATCTTTGCAATGCATATCACTTCCCTAACAATCCCAACTCTAAAGCATTACAAAAATATAAAGCAATATTTTACATTCAAATGAATATCAGATGAAAAAGAACACACTAGTGTTTAGTTTGTACCAGGTTGCATGGTCATTATCACTTCTACATTTATTGTGCATGTGTTACGTTTTTTCATTGCTTGTTATACAACATCACTTTTCAATCTACTTATCATGTTGAAAAGAGTAGGACTTAGATGAAGCATGCACTTAATTATGTACCTCAGGATCATTGAGGAAAAAACACAATGAGAGGTAGGTTTTGCATCTGAATGGACAATCTAGAATGCTCTCTCATGTGATCAAGAATCATCTCTTTCTCTTATATTAATGGAAATACTATCCCAGAAAAAGGATACAACATTAGCTTATCTTAACATCTTTCCTTTTCTAAAAATCAAACTTTCTCTCAGACATTTTCTATTTACATTTTCAAGAGCATTTGTGTTTGTGGAACAGCTTAAGGATTTTTGACTTAAATTTGAATTGACTCTCTTTGACCAACTAATGTTGATATGCAGGGGCTCCATGGCTTGCAAATTTGTATTCAAGAAGTAACCAATTTTGAAAGCATGGTGGCACAAATCTGTATTCCCTGCACTTGGGAAGCAGAGGTGGGAGGATAACCAGGAGTTAAAGGCTAGCCTGGGGTACAAAGTGAGTTTAAGGACAACCTGAACTGCAGAGCAAGACCATGTCTGGAAAGAAAGCAAAATTAAAAAAGAAACAAGCTACTTATATTTCTTCCTCATTTAAACTAATACTGATATTTATTTTTTTCTTAATCCTTTAACAAAAAGAACTCTAGAAATCCAAGCATAGACTTTAATTCAGCACTGGTGTATGTATAAAATTTGTAATGGCTTGTGTCTAGATTTCTCCAAACTATGTGTGATGCCATCATAGGGCTTTTCCAGAAGTGACTGAATCTAGAGTGTCATGCTGGAATTAAGGATCTTTGGTTAGTAAATCAATACATTGATTGATTTGGCATGTTTCTGGCCAGGGTTCCAGGTATCAGTGTTACTTCTGCCCTAAGGCACAGAGTCTGCATACAATATAAGGAACATAAGGAGTCTTCTCTCTCTCTCTTTTTACTTTCCTACAACCAGCCTTGAACTAGCCTCCTCTGCCATGTGCCACCCTGACTGGGAGTTGGCTGTTGTGGGACTCTTCCTTCCCTTAACTTTGGGTGTCAGGGATTTTGTGTCAATAACAAGAAACCTAACTAAAACTTAGCTCAGTTATACAACACTTGCATAGCATTTGTGATGTCTTGTGTTTCCCAAGTACTACAGGAAAAGTTAAAAACAGCAATTGGAAAAACAAAGAAAGAAATTGAATTATCACTACTCTTAAAGAAATCAACTTTTGCAGGATAACCTCATAGCTTATATTTTAGAAAATAGACCCATGAGTCCAGACTTTAGGATCAGAATATATGGAGGAGGAGCACATGTTCCCCATTATCTACATACCTGATTTATATCTAAAATCCTAATTATTTATATTTGTTTTTTATGGGAATTTTAAGTCAGTATGGAGGGCTTGGGGGTAACAAGTATTGCTTTTAAATGCATGCTTTGAAATTGCTTCCTGGATGAGACATCTGTATATTTTGTACTCTGCACTACTACATCTAAGTTTTGCCAGTTTTTCAATTTTGTTAGCATATGTATGCCATACATAATGTCTATATTCCTTATATGCAACTGGTACATGTCCATAACACAAATCTGTATCTCATTTCTCTCCCATTTCCCTCCATTTCTTTATCCTCTTCCCATTTGCAAAAGGTGTATCTCCCTAATTTCTATTGTACTCTTCATTCATATTTACTCTTTATTTTACTCTACTCTTTATTTATATTTTATTTTACTCTTTATATTTTCAGTTTCTCATACAAGCAAAATCATGTGATATTTAAGCTCTTGTATCTCATTTATTTCACCTAATGTTATGGACTCATGGTGAATCCATTTTTGCTAAAAAATGACTCAAGTTTATCCTTTTTATGGTACAGTACATAAATACATCTTCTTTATCCATTCATCATTTGATGGGCATAAGGGCTGCTTTGGAGATTTAGCTATTATGAACTGGGCTTCCATAAACATAGGTATACATGGCTAATAGGGGGTCTTTAAATCTTTAGGGAAGATACATAGAAAGGAAATAGCTGTGTGAAATGGCATTTCTACATTTAGTTTTTAAAATTATTTCCATAGTGGTTACACTAGTTTACATTGCCACCAACAGTGGAGAAGGGTTCATTTTTCACCATATCCTCACCAGTATTTGTTAGTGTTTGATTTATTTTTTTTCAAAGAAGGGGAAAAGGATAAATATAATGATGAAACTGAGTTTCAAAACAGGTTAGTTAGATGGTTACAATAGTCTATATATTTTTATTGTCTTTGTAGTTGTTGTTCAGAGTGTAAGATATAGGCATGATATCTTGTCCAAACAATAGTAGCACAAAGCTTTCTTTTCAAGGAATCTTTACTTTATTTCTTAGTGATAGCCATAATTGTGGAGTGAAATGGAATCTTGATGTTGTTTTAATTTATGTTTCTCTAATGGCCAAAGATTTTGAACTTTTTTTCATGTAATTATTGATCATTTGGGACTCTTTCTAAACCTTATTATTACAATTTATTTAGCTGTTTCAAAAATTTATTTTCTCTTTTTTGTAAGTATATGTTTCTTGTTCATAATCATTACATTTCCCTTGGGGAGTTGTTACATGTACATGACATGTTGTTCCTATCCATTCTCCCTTCAGTCTCTGTTTACTACATCTCTTAATCTCGTTCCCCTTTGCAAAATCTATGTCTCCTCTTTTCCAGTTATTTATCTTTTATTTGGTTCTTTATTTATATTTTGTGTTTCTCATTTAAGAGAAACCACACAACATTTAAATTCATATGCCTGATGTATTTCACTTCCCAGAGGTTTTGTAATGACATGAAGAGATAAAAATCATTGATATTTTAGAGGCATCAAAATCAACCAATTTCTACCTATCATTATGGTAGTTTCAAGAGAGTGTAAAATCAACCTCATGTAATTTAAATAAGAATAAAAGTGGCTGTTCCTATTAATAGTCATGGCTTGAGACCATAATATTAAGTGAAAAAATTCAGACACACAAGCTTAAATACTGTATGGATTTTCTTATGTGAAAAACTCAATACATAGTAATATGTAGTTAACATTTAATAAAATATATTTGATAAATATGTGTTAAATGCATATTTAATAAAACAATATATATAACATATATAGTATGAAAATAAAAGACAGATAATAGGAAGAGAAAGAAAGATTAAAAAGTAATGCAATACTGCATGAACAATGTATCTAAAAATGTACCTTAGTACAACTAGTACATATAAGATATAGTTTATCTTACATGTTCTTTCATTCATTAGTCTGGTTTTTCATTTACATATGTAATTGTCATTATGAGGTCTTATGAATAAATAAATCATGTTAGAAAAATGGAAATAGAAGGGTGTGGAGGGAGTGAGGAAAAAGAAGGGAATTGAAATGTAACACGTACATGTAGAAATGTGCTACAATGAACGTGGTCATTGTGTACTATAAGCATATACCAATAAAATCTTTTTGTGTCGTTACTGAATGTGCCCAATTTTCACAGTTTTAAGCAGAGAGGAGGTATTTATTTTGTAGTTGTGTTTTTAATTTATTTTTACTTACTGTAATTGAAAAATAAAATGTTTTATATAAGCATATATTTATTTACCTGACTCTTTTAATACATGTGTATCTCATACAATGATTAAATCTCATAGATTAATACATGAATTATCTCACATACGTTGCCATTTTTGTGTTCAGAATACATAAAAACTGCTGTTAGAATTTGTAAGTTTACAATTCCTTGTTATTATCCATCATTACCCTATTATACATACAGTGCTACTCTTGAGCTTACTCATCCTAACTGAAACTTTCTATTCTTTGATCAACTGAAATATGCTGTGTTCTTTGACTAACAGGGTACTACTTAATTTTCAAAGTGTTTACTTTTAGTGGTGTCATGTCATAAATATGAGACTGTGATTCTGAGACTCATTCTTGAGGTGTGAACATTTGATATATTATTTCAGGAACACCTTAGGGCTTTTCCAGTAGAATAGATGTTTACATATTTTTTCAAATGAAAAAATAAAAATAAAACAGAGTTTTCAAACAGTGTAATAGGAGAGGATCAATAATTAATACATTGTGTATTTCTGTGTTTAAAGTAATTACTCAATGTGCAAGATATAAGCATGAAATATTGTTCAAATGCTATTAGAGAAAATCTTTCTTTTTCAATGAACTAAGAGAAACTAGCTGTATATATATCTTAACATATATATGTATATATATCTTGAGATATTTATGTATATATATCTTGACATATATATGTATATATATCTTAACATGTATATATATATATATATATATATATATATATATATATACATATATATTTTCCTTTTCTCTTCCTCTCCTGTTTCACTCATCACATTTTCTCCTTTTTTTCCACCGTTTTTGCTCAATTCACAATATCTATTGTGCATTTTGGATCTTATTTATTTGTTCAATTTCTTATATTAGTGAGACAATATGACGTTTACACCTGTGGGTTTGATTTATTTCACTTATGAGCTGAAAATGGATGATAAAATCGAGCACAATTCAACTACTGTATATTCCAAATACCCACTGGGAAAAATCTAGAAGGATAAATATTTTGAAGTTTGTTGGTAGTCATCTTTAATATTATGAAATATTTTATCTTGAGAGAGAAACTTTAAGATGATTCTATGTGTTTTAAGGAAATGATCCAGCATTTTCACACAAACTCTCCATACCCTTGAAAGGGCTTCTTTCAATTCAAAAAATAATTACCTCTCTTTGATTTATTGTTTACTATTAATTTGGGCCCACACGTTTTATAACTCTATAAAGTTAAATGCTAATTTGCAGAAAACACAGTATCTTGCAAATTGCTTTTAATTTAGTGAATTGTATTCCCCTAAATCCTCAACATATTAATCATTTCTATATCTTATTTACTAATCTTATTCTGCAATGCTTTAAAAACTTCACTTATAAAAAGTTTTTGTTGGGCCGGGGATTTAGTTTAGTTTAAGCGCCTGCCTAGCAAGGATGAGGTCGCAAGTTCAATCCCCGGTATCAAAAAAAAATAAGGTTTTTGTTTTTGTAGTGTCTTTTTAATTACTTTGTCTCCCTACTGGCATTTGCATTTGTATGTTATGTCCACCATGTTCTCGCTATATTTTCATGGCAATTATGTTTCTTAATAAGATTTTCCTATGAAGATACATGGTAATACTATGAATTTCTTTATACTTTTCCCTACTTTTCTCAAATTTCCCCAGTTGGCCTGTAACACAATGTAAAAAAAAGCAAACATTTAATTGAAAAAATATGACAATATATTTAGTTTGCTCTTGCCTACTGCATGAATGATCTTAAATAATGTACAACAATACAAAGGATTGAAGATGAACCTGTTTTTCAATAAATAATGTTTTCTTTATCCTTTTCATCAGTAGCAAAATTATGTACAGTAAAGGACTAAATTTTGAAAATATGCAACGTGTGTGTGTATTGACCTATGCTTACTATGAATGTGATGAGGCAGGTGAGTCAGTTCAGTGAGTGAGGCTCATTACACTATTTTCTCATACTATAAATGGAAGAATAGCAAATATTGGCTGAAGTCCACAAACTTCCACAGCCAAGATATGTACTATAAAGTTAGACTTTGATTCCCTTTGAGAGTTTTTGTCCTCAGGCACTATCAAACCAGATATTCAATAATTTGTAGTTTGGTTACAAGTTGAACCACAAAATTCAAGTCGAGTAAACTGCAGGCAACTCTTCACATGCACTCAGTCACTGACAATTGCCAGTAATCCCATGACCAATCCTCTTTATTTCACTTGTTTTCCCTTTTGAAATGAGTCAATATTGACTGAGCCTTGTAGGGCACTGAACCACTGATAACAGTGAGAATGGGCAGTCTGATACTTGACAATGGTAAAGTACTAACTAATGCAGATTCCACATATTTTGTTTGCTAGCAAATTTTGGGGAGACAGAAGTGCCAGTTGCTGCTTTTCAGGAGCACTTATATATGTGCTGACCTCCGAAACATACCCTCCTACTCCCTGTCACTATTTCTCTTATTACCCATGATCTTGAACTTTTTCCTTAGAAATATGAAAGCCTGAAGGAGAGTTAAAGCAGTTTACACTGTGCTTTCCTAAAGTAGAACACCAAATTTGCTCTTTGCAGGTTTGACTTGAGAGGAGAGAGAAGGGGAAAGGCTGGGATAGGGCTGGAGCTGGGAAAAAAAGGTAGGCCCTAGTCCTTCCTCTTCTCTGCCTCTGCCCAACACATTTTCCATCTATCTTCATAGTGATCATTATCTATGATCACCTACACACTGCCTTAAAATATTCTGATTATGAAAAATAGGTTGAGTCATATTAAATGTTTCTGGACTCCTTTCTAGACTAATCAAATCAGACTGTTGAGGGCAGCACTAAAAGAATGCAAATCATGGATGTTGCAAACCATTAGTAAATAGAATTTGCCTGTCAATTTACAAAAAAATTAATTTGCTTGTTTTTAAAAATTTAAACAAAACATCAAATTTTTAACTAGGTACTACAAAAAAGCAAGAAGAAACAGGCCTGTTTCTTTTTAACTTATTTATTTTCAAGGGTGGGAACTGCACTCAGGGCCTTCATACTGGGCTACATCCATAGCCTCTTTATTATTATTGTTATTATTATTTTTTAAATTTTGATGTAGGGTCTGGCTATATTATTAAGTTGCCAGGTTGGACTGGAACTTGTGATCTTCCTAGTTCAGCTTTCCACAGCACTGGGTTTAAAGGTGTTCACAATGATGCCTCATTCACATTTATATTTAATAAAATTATTTAATACAATATGATAAAAATCATTTCATCATGGAATAAATGATAAAGGACTTGTTTGGTTTTGAGTCTTCAAAATCTGTTATGAATTAGGCATACTTCCCATTTCAATTTTCACTAGCTACATTTCAAGAATTCACTTGCAAATGTGTATAGGAGGTACTGAATTAGATACTGTAGTTTTAGACATACTAAACATCTTATCTTGGGCAACTTTGGAAAACTCTTGTGTTTGGAAGAGAAAGCTGGTCCTAACTTTTGAAAACTGTAAGTCTAGCACTATCAAAGCCTGAATTAGTTCAGTGGTCCTGAGTTCCTCTGATGAAGAGACCAGCCAAGTTCATAGAAGGAAGCCAGCATGTCAAACTCTGCCAGTAGAAGCCACAGAACCAGCTCTTCTTCTTCCATTCTTCTTTGTATGTGGCTGGGCACAGTGCTCAGGTGGGTCCTACAGACACAGCACCACGGTTCTTCAGTTGATTCAGTTCTTCTGTGTATCACAAGTTCTCCACCAGTTGTCAATCAATCACACTTGTATAAGAGGCATTTGCTGAAAAAAATGGAGTTACCACCACTTGGAAGCCAGCACTATATGTGCCTGTGTCCCCTGCAAGATGTGCCAGAAAACAGTGTTTGCTATTAAGCCACAAAAAGCTGCCTTAAGCCCACTACATGTTGATCCATGTTAAAATAGACACTTGTCTGTCTCCAGAAGTTGCTTAATTTCTCTAGTCATGCTATTAGGTGAGGTTTCCTTGATAGCATCACCTGGTTGATGATTTTCCATCTTGAGCCCTATGCTCATCTCCCATATTCCTTCACCAGTCTGGGTCCCATTTTGAACTTCCTTTCACTTGCCAGGGCATAGCAGTCTCTGCATGACACATTACTGTGCCATGGAGATTCTACTACTAGTATCCACTGTGGGTTACAGGCAGAACTTAGTCTTTCATGTGGGTCTGTTGTTTTCTGTGCCTCAGTTTCTTCAAGGTAATCTTGGATATTATTTTTAAGGTATTTTATTAGTTAGAATCCAGTCAGCAAGTCTCATTTATCTGAGAAAGCAGGC
>PVLA01018581.1:0-14177 GCA_004027455.1 Hydrochoerus hydrochaeris
CATCTTGGTTATTTCCAAGATTTAACTATTACAAATTGTGCTGCTATGAACATGGGTGGACATATATAACTGTGACATGAACTTTTCAGTTTTTCTGGGGAAATACCCAAGAGGGGAATAGCTGGATTGAGTGGAACTTCCATTCCTAGTCTTTTGAGGAATCTTCATACTAATGTTCATAGTGGTTGCACCAGTCTACACTCCCTCCAACAGTAGAGCAGTGTTCCTTTTTTCCCACAGCCTTGACAACATTTGTTATCCATTGATTTCTTGATGGCAACTATTCTCTCCAGAGTGAGATAAAATCTCAATGTTGTTTTAATTTCAATTCTCGAATGACCAGTAATGTTGAACATTTCATCATGTATTGATTTGCAATGTGTAAATCTTCCCCTGAGAACTGTGTGTTCCTCTCAGATGCCCATTTTTGAAAAGGGTCTTTGAATTTGGGGGGCTTAATGTGTTTCAATTCTTTATATGTTCTGGGTATGTCCTTTGTCTGAAGAGTTGGTGGCTAAAATTCTTTCCCATTCTGTGGTTTTCTTTTCACTCTGTTGGTGATTTCTTTTGAAGTGCAGAAACTTTTCAATAATATGATATCCCACTTATTGATTACTTGAAGTGGTTCCCATGCAGTTTGTGTTTTGTTCATGAATTCTCTGCCTACCCATGTCTTCAAGACTTCTAGCTACCTTGTCTTCCAGTAGATCTAGTGTTTCTGTTTTAACATTTAGGTATTTGATCCATTTAGACTTTAGTTTGGTTTATGGTGATGTTCATGGGTCCAGTTTCAGTCTTCATCATGTGGAAAGCCAATTTTTCCAAAATCATTTTTTAAAGAGGTTATCCTTCTTTCAGTGAATATGTTTAGCTCCTTTGTCAACTATAAGGTGGCTGAGTGCCTTTGTAGTTGTGCTTGCATCTTCTAATCTGTTCCATTGATCCTGAAGTCTATTTCTTTGCCATTACCATGGTGATTTTATCACTGTGGCTTTGTAGTAGCATTTCAAGTCAGGAATTGAGATGCCTCCTGCCTTGCCTTTGTTGCCCAGAAGTGCCTTTGCTATTCTAGGTTTCTTCTGTTTCCAAATGAATTTCAGGAGTGTTTTCTCTAGATCTGCGAGGTATGTCAATGGTATTTTGATTGGGGTTGTATTAAATACATATAACGGTTTTGGGAGTGTGGCCATTTTCACAATGTTTGTTCTTCCTAGCCAAGAGCAAGGAATATCCTTCCATTTTCTAATATCCTCTTCAATCTCCTTTCCTAGCATAGTATAATTTTCACCATATAGGTCTTTTACATCCTTATGTATGTTGATTCCTAAGTATTTTTTTAAATGTTATTGTGAACGGCAATGTTTCCATAATTTCTCTCTGGTGAGTTTGTTGTTTGTGTACATGATTGTTATTGATTTTTGAGTGTTGACTTTGGATCAAGCTACACTGCTGAATTTATTGCCTCTAGTAGTCTTTTAATGGAGTTTTTTGGGTGTACTATATAAAGTATCATGTCATCTGCAAAGAGTGATAATTTAACTTCTTCCTTTCCTATCTTTATTCCCTTATTTCTCTCTCTTGTCTGATTGCATTGGCTAGTGTTTCCAGAACTATATTGTATAGGAGTGGTGATAGTGGACATCCGTGTCTTATTCCTGATTTTTGTGTGAAATCTTTCAGTTTTTGTCCATTTAGTATAAGGTTGGCTGTTGATTTGTCATACATGGCCTCATAAGGTTGAGGTAGATACCATGCATTTCAAGTTTCTGAAGTGTTTTTATCATGAACATGTGTTGGACTTTATCTAAAGCTTTTTCTTCATCTATTGAGATGACCATGTGATTTTTGTTTTGGCTCTGTTGATTTGGTGCATTACATTTATTGATGTGCCTTATGTTAAACCATCACTGCATTCCTGGAATGAAACTTACTTGGTCAATATGTGTAATCTTCTTGATGGTTTGCTGCATTCTATTTGCCAGTATTTTGTTGAGAATCTTTGCATCAATGATCATTAGTGAGATTGGTCTATAATTCTCCTTTTTGTTTCAGTCTATTTCTGGTTTTTGTATCAGAGTTTTACTTGCATCCAGGTCAGATTTAGGGAGGATTGTTTTCTTTTCAATTTCACTCAAGAGTTTTAGAAATATTGGCATCATATCTTCCCTAAATTTCTTGTAGAATTCAGCTGTGAATCCATCAGGACCTGGGCTTATTTTGTTGGTAAGTTTTTAATTACATTTTCAATTTCAATTGATGACATTGGGTTGTTCAAAATTGCTAGATCTTCTTGGTTGAGCTTTGGTAGTACATATATATCTAGACCTCTGTCCATTTCCTCTATGTTTTCCACTCTATGTGCGTAGAGATTTTCAAAGTAGGTATTCATGATCTTTTGAATTTCCATGGGATCTGTAGTAATTTCCCTCTTTCCAGCCCTTATTGCTTCAGTTTGTGGTTTTTCTTTCTTTTTCTTAATAAGGTTAGCTAGAGATTTGTCAGTTTTGTTTATTATCTCATTAAACCAGATTTTTGATTCATTAATTCTCTGAGTTTTTTTAGATTCAATTGCATTGATTTCTTCTCTAGTCTTTAAAATTAACTCTCTTCTATGAGCTTTGGGTTAAACTTGCTCTTCTTTTTCTAGAAGCTTGACATGGAGCATTAATTTGTTTATTTTTGCTCATTCTGTTTTCTTGATATGACAATTTATTGCTATATATTTCCTTCTTAAGACTGCTTTCATTGGATCCCACAGATTACAGGATGTTGTTTCCACATTTTCATTGAATTGTAGGTATTGCTTTATTTCTTCTTTAATTTGATCTGTAGCCCACTGCTTGTTCTGAAGGTTGTTATTTAATTTCCTTGTATTTATGCAGGTTTTGCAATTTCTTTTTCCATTAATTTCCAATTTTAGTGCACTATGGCCAGATATTATGCATGGGATGATTTCAATACTTTTGCATTTACGTAAGAATATTTTATGGGATAATATATGGTCTATTTTGGAGAATGTCCCATGCATGGCTGTGAAGAATGTGTATTCTGATGTGGTTGGGTGGAACACACTTTTAACATGTACTAAGTCCAATTGCTCACAGGTATGATTCAGTTCTATTATTTCTTTGCTGACTTTCTGTCTAGTTGATCACTCTCTTTGTGACAATGGGCTGTTAAGGTCCCTTGTTATAATCATGTTCTTATTTATTTGGTTTTTCATGTCAATTACTATCTGTCTTACATAGTTGGGTGATCTTGTGTTTGGTGCATATGTATTTATAATTGTTACTTCTTCCTCTTGAGTTTTTCCACTTATGAGTATGTAGTGACCTTCTTTATCTCTTTTAATAATTTTAGGTTTGAAGTTCACATTGTCTGCAAATAGAATAATTATCCCTGCTTTTTTCTGGGTTCTTGTTGCATAGAATCCTGTTTTGCATCCTTTGACTTTTAATCTATGAGTTTCCTTTTGGGTCAGATGTGTTTCTTGTATAGTGTATAGTGGGATCCTGATTGTTGATCCATTCTGTCAACCTATTTCTTTTTATAAGTGAATTGAAGCTGTTTACATTTATGGATATAACTGATATGTACTGGCTTGACTTTATCAAGTTTTGTTCCATGTGTTTGCTTTCTGCTTTTTCCCCTTGTTTATTTGCTTGTCCTACCTGGTGGTTTTTTTCTGTTTTTGTTCTGGAGATTGTGGTCATTTTTAACTTATCTATTATATCTTTCAACACTCTTTCTAGGGTTCATTTTGTGGACATGAATTTCTTCAGTTGTTCCATGTCATGGAAGTATTTTGCTTCTCCATTAAATTTGAAAGACATTTGTTCTGGGTACATCAGTCTGGGTTGAAAGTTGTTTTCTTTCAGGGCTTGAAATACCTCACTCCAAGCTCATCTTGACTTGAGGGTTTGTGCTGAAAAGTCTGCTGTGATTTCTAATTGGCTTTCCTTGATAGGTGAGTTGTCTTTTCTCTAACAGGTTTTAGCATCCTGTTTTTATGCTTTATGTCTGAGATCTTAATTATTATGTGTCTATGTGTAGATTTATGTTGGTTGTGACTGTTTGGAATTTTCTATGCCTCACTTATCTGCATAGCAGATTTTTTCCCCATGTTTGGGAAATTTTCTGCCATATCTTCTGTGAATATTTTTTAGTTATGTCATTTGCATTGACTCCTGCATTTTCACTAATGCCTGTTAATCGTATATTTCGGCTCTTGGCATCGTCTTGAAGCTTCTGGATTGTCATTTCATGCTGCTTTCTTATTTTTAAAAGTTCTTTCATTTAATGATCACTAATTGCAATCCTGTCCTCAAGGTCCGAAATCCTATCCTCAGATTCATTTAAATGGTTTGGCACGCTTTGAATAGAATTTGTTTTTTGTTTCTTGGGTGTCTTTTTGAGTTTGTTTCATGAATTCTGCTTGTTTTCTATATTGTTCATTCAAGATTTCAATCATTTTCCCATGCTCCTGTAATTTTTTCTCTATTTCTGCTTACCTGTGTTTAACAACTACTTTACTAATGTTGTTATTTCTATGGGAGCATACTTCTAATTTGATTTCCTCTATAGCATCATGGAATGGTGTTTGTATTTCAATCATTATCTTTTCAGAGATTTCTGGGTTACTTTTGAAGTCATCTATTTCAAAGTCTGCTTGTAGTTTCTCCTGGTGGCCTAAATGTTTGAGATTGTATTTTGCTTTTTTGTTTTGCTATTTTCCCCTTTCGAGTTAGTTTTTTTTCCTTCAGTCTTGCTAGTGTCAGCTGTTGGCAGCGTGTGTCTTGGGGTCCCAATGTAAGTTTGATGTTTGTCCAATTGCTGGGTCCCACAATGAAAAGGTGGGTGAGTCACCTGACTTCCTGCTGCAGGGCCTATTGGGTGATCCTATATCCTTCCTGGGCTGAAAAGCCTAGTAGAATTGATGTAGGTCAACTTTTAGTTCCTGCTGTTGCTTTATCTTCAGTGAATTCCAGGTCATCAAATCTCATAGTGTTTGTGTTCACTGAGGCCATACTGTTTCCCTATTGTGTGCCTGTGTGTCTCATAAGACCTTTTGATTTTCTTCAAGTTGAGGGAGTCCTTCTTGGCAGACTCCTCCCTCTCCCTGATGTTTTCTGTGTGTAGGAGGGGGTCACCCACACCCTTTTAAGACTTACCAAGGTCTTACAGTTTGTTGGAGGGAGCTTTACTACTAGACCTATTTATCCACTGTATACCTCTATTTTAGGGGCATACTCACCATACTGACTGGAACCTGTTGGGATCTTCTGTTTTGGTGAGGCAGCCACTGAATCTCCCTAAAGCTAGCACAGTTCATACATCGTAGTCAAAGGTTCTAGGAAAAAGGGTGAGAGCTTAAGTTCCATGGCATTATTAGTTCCAGGAGGTAAAGAGTGTTCCCAAGGGGCCAGCAGATGTCCTGGGTCTGTGTGTTCCCTGGGCATGGGCCAAGGTGCCAGGGCAGCATGGCGCTCCTCAAGTGCCCGCTGGAGTCGTGCCTATTTCCAGGTTTTCAGTGATGTTTCCTAAGCTTCCTCAGTTCACTGGGAATCACCTGGCCCACTTTTGGCTCTTGGGGCAGACTACTGGCAACTGCTTGCCACTTGGAGTGCACAGGGTGTGGCCCAGTTAGGCCCACCAATCCCTGTCTTGCATCCTAGGGTGGTTTCAGATGCAGGGTATGGTCTTACTGCCTGGGAGAAGAGTTCCAAATTTTTCATGTTCACTGGGATTCCATTGGAGCAGGCAGTCAGGGTCTGGGGATGGATTCTGGGCCCTACTTGCTGCTTGGAGTTCGCTGGGCATCAACAGTTATTCTTAAAGTAAGTTCACAACAAATACAGAACCAAGGCAGAGGAGACTTTGCTTTCACCAAACTTGGAATTTAGGGGAACCTGGCAAGGGAGCAGCCAGTCATCATAAAACATGCAGGTGCATCCATCTGTTGACAGTAAGAAAAAATGTGATAAACCACATACTTCAAACAGTGGTGCATAGCATGTAAATAGAACAGAAAAAGAAATTCTGGACACAGAGCCACCTAGAAGCAGAACTGAAGATATGAAAAAGTTGGTATTGCAATTAAGACAATGCCCTAATGCAATTTTTTATGGTGCCTCCTATCAGCTTGTGTGTGTGTGTGTGTGTGTGTGTGTGAGTGAGAAAGAGAGAGAGTTATCAGTGAAGAAGTGACCTCAGAATCCACTTCCCTGTCTGGATTTCATTATCTGTTTCAGGCTGTCTCAGTGGTTCTGCCTTCCTGAGACTCTAGGGGTAGTCCAAGAATCATGGATACAGTAGAATCACAGGCCACTCCCAGAGTATCAGACATGATGCTGGAGGACATTCAAAATGAATCCCCAGTAACACCAGTAACACTCTGGCCTGCTTAATCAGTAGAAAAATAGGGAGGTACAGAAATGATGTGGACCTATCCCGTGGGTATGATGTCCACATGAGCAACCCCAAGAAGAAGGAATCATTTACAGAAAGTCATGTGATCTACATGCTTAGGTCTAATAGTTTGTATAAAAAAATTCAGAATAACTAATCTTTCCCATATTTCAATGATTAACTATAATAAATATATATTTTACTTGGGTAGATTTGAAGTGCTTTTGGACAGCCTTTTTAGATTATACTCAAAAGGGAATTCTGATCTTCTTAATATTCATTGTAGGAGCTTGAAGTCAGGGGATATTGTGAGACTGAGCTGCATATGTCACCTCTTCCACTGCTAATGTGAGAAATAAGTTTGCACGTGCTCATCTTCTACAAAGTACATGATGATTCAATCGTTAAGCCTGCCCTGCCTAGCCATTGTTGAGAGGCATCTGGTGTGTTCCCCCCTAAAATCCATCTGTTCACCCTGATGAAAAGACGCTGTGGAAGAGCAGGCCATGGGAGGGTTGGGGGTTACAACTAATCTTCTGACATTCCCAACAGTCAACAGAGACCTCTACATGTGATGGCTCTGCTCCATGTGATCAAAAAGGGCAATGACAAACTCTCTTGTCTCACTTTAAGGAAAAGTAGTCAGGTCAAAGCCTATTGAGAAAATTCCTTTGACCAGAGTTAAACCAGCCATAGGCCAAGAAGACACTGAGATGGCTCCCTTTCAAAACCTTCAGCCCAGGGTCAGAGATATGGCTCAGTGGCACATCACCTGTCTGGCAAGCACAAGGTGCTGAGTTCAAATCCTGGTACAAAATAAATAAATAAATAAATAAGCTCAGTCCCTAAAGTCATGGGCAAAGAAAGCCAGACAGTCACTCAGAGACACTGAAAATGGTAATTGTGACACAAACTTGGCATTGAGAAATGAGAGGTTAAGCAGACAGGAGGAATGAGGGAGCCAAGGAACAGAAGCAATGGGGCATGCACAAGGCTTAGTGATGAATAAGATGGAATGGACAGGAGGGTCAGAGGGAAGAATGGCACCTGAACACTCCCAGGACCAGGACTCCTGATGGGTCATGTACCATCAACACTTGACTTTGATGAGAGAGAAGAAATCACTGAATGTAAAGAGGCAACAGGAGAGCACGAAGACAAAACCAAGGAGCAGAGATACAAAGAACTAGGCTCCTTCACCCCATAGCCACTGAAGCACAGTATATATTTGTCATGTAGTAGGTCACACAGCATGCAGAAGAAATTACACAGTTATGGCACTGAGAGGATTAGAAAGCCACTCTGAGGAAAAGCTGAGGTCATAAAGTATGAGGAGCAGGACTTGGATAAAGGAACCCAGAGTCGTGCTGCAGGCAGTTCCAGTAGGTCTTTCTAGGCTCACACTTGGCTGAGTCATCATAGCAGTTGGTGGCACCTCTTTCAGCTCCAGTCATGAGTTTCCCAATCTGTGGGACAGTGACTGGTGTCTTCATTCTCCAGGCTTTAGAAATTCACTCACTGTTGTGCTAAATAAAGCATAGCCACCTCTTGTGTGCCCACTGTGAAGGTTGGAGCCTTGAGCACAAAAGAACATGTCCTGTGCCTTATGAAAAATGGTTTCTCTTAATGCTTCCCTGTGCTTCCAGTAGTTGTTTTGGGTCCCTGTGGAAGTCATCATCTAAAAGAAGTCTCACAGCTGGGGGGACCACCTTTGTGAGGCCACCTTTGTGAGCAATAAAAGGGCCCCTCAGTCCCCACCTCCCATTAATTCTGCAGCATGGCTAATGTGGACGCATGTTCTCATAGAGTAACAGCATTCTATCAGCCCATTCAGGTGTGACTCCGCCACAGCCCCTGTTGCTAGATGTCCTCCCTGGACTCATGCGGTCACATCAGCACCCAGCCCAGAGCAGTTGTGTGGGTGACTAAGGTTCCTGTACCTTTTTAGCAAGCAAACCTATGATTCTTTCTGCTTTCTAAAGAAACCCAGTAGAGCCACACTTGGAGGATCCTGCTTCAGACATATGGTATTTCAGAGGCTCTTTGAAGGTGATGTCTTTATATTTGTTTCTCATTCATTGGAGCATCACTCTGTTCCCCCAAATAGCATGAGGACTCGAAGGGAAGTAAGTTGCAGTCATAATACAAACATTTCTCCTCAGCTAGGATAAAAATGGCATTAAAATATCGACTTTCCACCATGAGTCTGTAGGGCTCCAGAGTACTGATATAGCAATTTCCATTAACATGCTGAGACTGCAGGGCCGATATGCTGATATTAGATGCCCTCTGCTTATTTTTGGATACATACCCTAAATCATAGCAAATAAGCCAACAATCCTGAGCCGTTGGTCAAACTATGTCCTATGGGTCAATTATGTCCTCTCTTAATTTTTAAAAAATAGTTCTTTGAGAGATAATTGATATAATGTGCAATTCATCCATTCAGAGAATTCAATGAAATGGTTTTTAATGTATTTTCAGCTCCATGCTACCCTCACTGCAAGAAATTTTGTGCTATTTTTCTGCTTAAAAAAACCTTTACCTACAATTCATCATTCCCTTTTCCTAAAGAATTTTAATACATCTACTTTACTGTAACATGGCCTTGTCACTTAGTGTCTTGTCATGCAGACCTGCTTTGGCACCACAGTCACAAAGGCAAATACTTAAGGCAAGAACTATATTGTTCCAAAATGCACGTGTCCTCAGTGTACCCCATGGCAACCTAGCTTCCCTTGTATGTGCCTCTCTTCTCAAACATTCTCTGACAGCCAGTTTTGGGTGTGGGTTCAGAGAATCAGATGGCAGTAGTTACATGGAGAATGTTACTTCTTTCCCTGAAACTCATGTGAATCACAGGTTTACCCTAAAGCACACACAGTCTGTGCCCATACTTCTGTCTCATAATCCATGTCAAGTATGGAATCATTCATCCTGCATCCACTAGATCAAGTAGGCAGGCTTCTTGGAATCCCAGGATACCAGACACAGCAGCAAAGTTGGCTCTCAGGAGACAGAGCTCTGTGCACACTTCGATTCAGAGGGAAGAATAGACTGTCAAGTGCTGGCCAGAGAGGAGTAAGCCCTGATGGTGGTGAGCATATGAACAGTATTTGACAGGGTCAACCCTTAGTCAGTGTTTACGCATGCGCAGGCAGGTATGCTTTGGTAATGCAGTGTAAATAACCCCAATGAGGGGCATGGGACTTCACTCCTTTGCAATGTACTTCAGGTCTGAACATTCTGTGTTTCTGAGTCTGGACCTCACTACCAGGAATAGGATTCTGACTATATCAGGCTCATTTAGAAGTTACAAGATATCGGTCTAAACAGGGTGAAGGAGAAATATGAAATTACTAATGTACAGAAGCTAAAAATCCAGTTCATGTCTAGTTGGAGCCCTCTGTGGGTTCCTTTTGCACTAGACCTACATCCATGTTTTGTGTGTGTGTGTGTGTTTGTGTGTGTGTGTGTGTGCATGTCTAAAGGTAGATGAAAGACTACCAACATGCAAGCCTTGGTTATTACTCAGGCTAATGGGTTAGCAACTGAGCCAATAAAGTACATTCAGCACTTGTGCACAGAAACACAGGGAAAAGACCCTTGGCTTTGCAGGAGGAATACAGCATTCATGTCAATTCTTGTCGCTAATATTATGACCTTGTATGATTCTTTGTCTAGGTTTTTGTAGAGAAGAACTAAGGAAAACTTTTTACTTTATTTAAGAAAAAGAATTATTGATAAAGATATATTAAGCCTATGTTTAAAAAGTGTATATCCTACTCACAGCATTATTGTTCTGAAAACATTCTAGTACTTCACTCTCACAGAATGAAAGGGCACTGTTCAGAACACAGACTCCTCATTTGTAAACTGAACATAACCCCAGTGATTTTTAAAGAAAGTACATGAAGAGTACGCTTCTGGGAAGATGGTGATGTGGTTAGCAGTAGAGACTTTCTCCAAGATTTGGTGTCCAGATACTGGAATATAGTAACATGAGGATGATAAGCAGTATGGAAGTAGGTCTCTGGGACCCACGATGGACCTGAAGCAAGAGTTGGAGCCCTCAGGGGGAGTGAAGAGAGAGATTTCAATGAAAAATAAGGTAGCAGGCAGCACATTGTCCTTCAGCCGGTACTCACTGCATGGGAGGGTCAGCTGGAAACTGTAGATGCACGGTGACTACTAGTGACCCCAGAGGCTTACATGGAGAAATGCAACAGTGGAGTGGAGCAGGAGATACAGCAGACTGCAGTGGCTGCTGGGTTATTTGGGTTCAAACATCCCCTATGAGAGGTCAATTACCAGGTAGCCATCTTGGAGAGAGGCCAATGAGCTCAGGGCTCAGATCAGCTGTGGGCCATCTCCACCTAGTAACTACCAGTGTCAGAGTGAGGTTGCCAAGTTCAAACTGGCAGGAGGTCCAGAAGCCAGGTTCAAGTTAGCAGAAGGTACACAGTGTAGTTTAGGCTGAATAAATGAGGTTCAAACTCAGAGCCAGAAGCTAGCCAGAACTTCTGTGAACTAAAAGTGCAGGCTGTCTGGAATTATCTGATACCATGCCTTAGAGCTGTGACTGATGTGCTGGCATTGATAATTTGAAACTGGGCTCTGTCTGCCAAGTTGTCTATCAGTGACAGCAGAGACTCACTTTGAAGTGGACTTTTTTCTTTTTTTCTCTTCCTTTGTCTTTCCTTCATTTTTTCTTTTTTTTTTTTGCTAATTGATGTTGTTGTTTCTTTGATGCAAATGGACATAGTTTCTAGTTCTTTTGTTATTGTTCTATTTTGCTCTTTGTTTTATATCTTCTTTCTCTCTTTTCCTCCTGTCTGCTTACCTAGTTTCCCAAAGTTTCGATAATCTTCCTTTATCCTGAAGCCTTAATTCTAAATTCTCTTTCTTCCTCTTCTCCTTCATCTTCTCCTCTCCTCCTCCTTCTTCTTCTTCTTCTTATTCACCTTCACCTTCACCGCCTTCTTCTATATCTCTATTTCCCACTAACTCCTTTTACATTTTCTTCATTGAGGGTAAAATCTTCTCATCAAGGACTTCCTTAATGTACACGATTTTCTGGTTCATGTTAGATTTTGTCATAAATCTATAAGTATACTTCATATGGTTAAAGGAAGCAAATTAATAGTTACCACAGTTTGTGATTTTCTAAGCTGTGTTTTGTGGTAGCATTATTGCTAATTGTACTACTATAGCCAACATGACATAATTGTTCTAATCAGTTTTTCTTCCTGGTATGCAAAGACTGAGGATACATAAGGGTCCTAATGCTATAGGACAGTGTCAAAGAACCAGAGACTGGGTCAAGTAGGAAGCAAGCTCTCATCCCTAATAAACTGAAGAGGCAAGACTTTGAAAAAGACTCAAAACCCCAAGTCCAGCTATATCTGAAAGAAATCTCTGAGAAGTAGTCATTTCTGAGGGATTCTAAATACTAGCAATAAAGCTATTTACCATAATCAATTTATGAGCACAAACACATTAATTAAAGTACAAAACAGAAAGTGAGAATATACATAAATAAGATGCCACCCCAGACTTCCAGCTCACCAAACGCAAACCAAGGGGACAGTGAGGTGGGACCACTCAAAAGCCACCCACTTGGACTCTCTGGAGTAGTAACAACAGAAGTAACACAGCAGATTAATGAGACACTAGAAAAAGTTTAAATTAGAAATAATCCTTCAGATAACTAGATAGATGCTGATCATAATGAAAGACATGCTTTGTGACTCCAGGACTGATACAGATAAAGAAAAACAGGAGGTTAAGAACATAATGGAAACCATAAAAACCCAACATAGGAGAGAAATGGAATACATGAAACAGGTTCAAACATATACCCATATTAAAAATTCCACTGAGGAGACAGGATGTGAGGGAGGAGGAGGATACAGAGGAGGAAGAGGAGGAGGAACAAGAGGAGGAGGGGGGGGTGACTGAGTATCTCTTGCACTCTCACACACGAATGCTGCCAGGATTGCCAGCTGGCTTACGACATGCTGCATGCCTTTCCTCTCCTCTTGACCCCCTACATTGTTCTCCTGGACTCTAGGGTCCTCAGAAATTGGGCTGGAGAAATCTGGCTTTGGCTGAGTGGTCACAGTTTTGGGGCCAGGCCCCCTACCCTGAGCTCAATTCCCTCACGGCACTGGAGTGTGTGGATTATCTCATTCTGGCCAAGAGTTGGGAGCAGGTACTGGCTCCCTACCTCCCGTCACCTCCTGGCATGCTAGCCCATGGCAGCCCCTCAGTATGAGGTGGTGCTGGCAGGTCAAGGCCGTGGCGCAGCCACTGTGGTGGCTGCTCACACAGTGCTGAGGGAGCTCCAAGGAGTGGTGCAATGGATGCGCTTTTTCTTCGGGCACCTGGGCCTCCAAGCTTATTCTCCAACCAACAGGATGTGGCTGTGATACAAAGACCTTCAAAAAAGAAATTAAAAGAATTATATATAAAATGAACTCTTTATACTTGTCACCAAAAATCCAGAATTTGGGGGAGAAGGAAAAGATGGCAGATTGGTAGACAACAGGATACAGAGCCTCCCCTGAGAGAGACAACGCATGCCTTAATAAAATGCCCTGGAGAGTTCCTGACAGAAGGAGATAGATCCTCTTGACCTAGGAAGAAACTAAAGGCAAAAGAGCTGGCCAAACACGCAGTCCCGGGGTACTTTGCAGAAGCTCAGATTAGCGGCCGCAGCACTCTCCAGCCACCTGAATTCGCACTACCACCACAATTGGACCGTGCAGCCCGAGCTTGCACAGCCACAACCCACTGCGACTGACCAGAGCAGCCCGAAAATGCTGGAGCCCCCAAAACCACGCTGCTGTGACTAACCAGTCATGCTAAAGAACGAGGTTGGTGAGCCCAACAGAGAACGGAGCCAGCAAGGGACCTCCATTAAACCATGGTGTGTGCTGGCAATAAGACCCTCCTCCATGGGAAAGGTGTGACCAAATGGACGACATGTTGCAATCGGGCAGGAGGAATCTGAACTAGGTATGACAGTGACTTTAGTTGTTTGCTCCCTCCCCAGAGCAGATTGGTGGGATCTGCTTGGCCTGGGTTATGCCCCTGGCTGGGAACCAATAAGCCATCCCAAACCAATTCCTGATAAATAACACACACTAACCCAGTGACAGTCCCAGAAAGTTGACTGGCCTGGTGTGGAGGGGCCAGCATACTCACCTCAGTGACCAAAAGCAAACAGGAGAGGACAAAAATCTCTCAGCAGCATGCTTCAGAAGAACCATAACCAAGAAAGAAAGGGGCTGGGACCGCCACTATACACCTATATTTAAGAAACCAAAAACATGATAAGGGAAAGAAACAACAAGAAAAAGCCCCTAGCCCAAAACCCTGAAAACACTGATCCAGGAGAGGGAAATACAAAAGAGACTGAGGGCAGCAAACATACAACATCAGACATGGCTGCAATGGACATTAAGAGATAACTTCAGGAACACACCTGAAATATTAAATCAGGTAAAGCAAGATATAAGTAGATTAATAAAAGAAATGCTAAGCACCTCTCAAGAATACACAGATGGAATAAGGGACGAACACAAAAAAAGGAGAGAAATGTTTGATAAAGAATACAAAGAAAACTTAATATAGATGAAGCAGATTCAAAGAGATTACCAGGAAATTAAAAACTCCCTTGAAAGCTGGCAAAACTACTTAAAAGGAACTAAGGATAGACTATCAAAACTTGAATACAAGTTTGCAATGTGTGATCATGAAAGGAA